>OY720632.1:7645056-7738946 GCA_963169105.1 Ceriagrion tenellum | reverse complement strand
GGAGCAGGCGGAAAATTTGAATAACGACGGCGAATCGTTGCTAAGGGTTGTTGATGAGATGTTTCGGAAAGGAAACATAACCACAGTGGAAACCGAAATGTAAAACAGACCGTTATTATTTTTAGTTTGACTCTTCTGCGAAGACTCTCATTTCATTCATTTTCTCCATTTTGCATGCGTTAGCAAAACAAATAAACCGCCGAAATTACGTCACCCCAGCTTTTCCGTGGAGCGTTTGGAGCGCAGATTATGCTCAATGCGTGGCCCCATCGAGAGCGCATTGAAGCGCTCCGGTGTGTGAAACGGAACGGCCAAGGACCGCATCAATGCGATTGGAGTGTGAAACGGAACGCACCTAATGACTCTGTGTCGGAAACGTATCTTCAGAAAGCATTGATTTCTCTAACGAAAAGAAATATGATGCAATAATAAAAAAATATACAAAGATAGCTTCCTCGAGATTTCCTATTTGCAGGGTTTTCCACGTTCTTGTAGCCATCAAGTTTAAATAATATCTACTTTCATTATTCTCAATTTGTTTATGTATCATAAATCATTTAATCACTTATTTTAAAGCATATCTGATTATATTATATGAGCGCTAAACCCCAAAAGAAGGTCGACAATGGCATCCATGATCGTTGTCAAGTTTGCTGATTTTTAGGCGTCATACATGAACATGATACGGTTTAAAATGGCTCTATGATGAATTAATACGTTTTTAATGCTTATTTTCAACAAATTCAGAAAATTTATATATAAAATCAAGGAACTAGAGTTCTATGGCCTCGTAGAATTGACAAAATAGGGTGAAAATATTCCTCCAATGGCCGTAACTATTGGCACCACTCGTCAAAAGATAGAACAGAATATATTAAACTGTGTTGGTCTGACGGTAGCGTCAGTGACCAACCACAGCCTCTCAACCACAATACCCTTTATAGACCCCGTTAAGGATGCCTGAGTTATGATCACAAGCACACAGAGCAATCACTCTCACAAGCACTCATAAAATCACTCACTCACACATTCAACAGGGCCCAAACTCTAGGAGAATCAGGCTCGAGATGAGCTAGGTCAAAGGAATGAAACAAGATAAGGACGAGGGTGTCAATATTTACGGCCATTGGAGAAATATTCTCACCCTATTTTGTCATTTTATACATAAAATTTGACCGTGCCTGCTGCTCATGTTTAGAGTGATACCTACTGTTTGGTTACAAAACATTTCCCTGCGCACATCGATCCATTCAACGTCGTACGTGAGCGTTCATACATTCTCATGTGCGTTGACATCAACACCTAGAATGGAAGGCACTATTCATTGACCATATTACTCTTAATGTGTCAAAGACTTGCCATGAGTGCTCTTCCTGGCTAGTGGGGAATTTCCTACCGGTGGCCTGCGTCTGACGCCGTGGATGTCATGGGAGACGCAGCCTTCGCAAAAGAATCGAAAGTCGCCGAATGCTTTAATAGTGCAATCATGTCACTCTGAGACATTAGAGGTAGAATGCAAAATTTGCTTGTTATTCAGTCGTTAAACGAAATGTTGGAATCGGCATATCTGGGTATATTTTCTTCCAAGTTTCATAAAAATTGTGCATATGATGACTGTCATATTCCAAGAGACGTTGTATCTCTATGTCAATATTTATTTCACATAATAGCAAATTTCAGAATTGGAATAAGTAATTTTTAATTTGGAATAAGTTCTTTTATTCAAGGGATTTGTGACTGGTTTATTTGTGTAATTGCCTGTAATATATTAAAAAGGTAACGGGTATAATTTTATGCCATTTCTAGCGGAAATATGGGTTGTACAATTACACATACATTGTGGCGATAGCATTATACTTCATTGTATTATGGCCCGGAATGTGACAGGATAAGGAGATCCAACGGGGCTTTCTGCGAGAACGATCAAGTTTTGAACTTCTTCGTTTTCCGGACGGTATTTACGTGTATTTTACGATTCTGCAGATTTTTATATTTCCTTATATGTATTTGAATGTAAGGGTCCTTATAGATTTATTTGAATGAGTTTGGAATTTATATTCACTGTCATTATTTATAGAATTGCATCAGCCTTCTGTTTTACATACATACATACCAACCAATCACGCCGTTCCCTTCCGGGGTAGTCCACAGTTCAAAGTTCCACAGTCACAAAGTTTCACTCATAAATACATATTGGTACACCTAACTCTGCCTCAATAATTTCCTCCATACTGAACTATCCTTACAAACCATTTTAACCTCATTTACCCCCATACGCTGCTTCTTACACGCCCATTCTGTTTTTAAGACTCCTAATATTCTTCCTCTAAGAATTTCCTCAACCACATTCAACCACAACTTACTCGGCCTACCTCTACCTCTCGCACCATTCATTCTACTCATATATATGTGTTTCGTTATTCGACTATCATCCATTCTCTCAACATGGCCAAACCAACGAAGCACACTCCTTTCATACACGTCCATTACTGGAGCATTTAACCCACATTCATTCATGACCCACTCATTCCTGACCCTTATCCATCCTACTTTTGCCGCAAATACTCCTCATACCCTCGGCGTTTAGTCTACTCTAATGTCTATCCTGTCTTACCCATGTTTCACTACCATATAGCAGAGTGGGAAGAAGGACACTTTTGTACACGGCAATTTTCGCTTCCTTATACAAGCACTCATTCCTTGATATGCTCCATATACTATCTACCACTTTCCTTCCAGCATTCGTACTTCTATTTATCTCCTGATCTATCCGTCCATCTTTCGTAAACATCTAAATTAAGCACACAAAAGCATCCACCTGTTCAGTTACTTCACCATTCGCCCTCATCATACAGTTATTCTCCCTCTTCTCCTTATCAAAAACTGCTACTTTAGTCTTGCACGCATTTACCCACAATTCCTTTCTCTCTGTTGATTCACAAAACTTATCTAGGAGCTTCTGTAATCCCTGTTGGCTTCCTGAGATCAAAACAGCATCATCCGCATATAGAAGAACTTGCACGTTTACATTTCTAATCAAAACACCGTCGTTTTCGCTACATGCATCTCAAACACATTTATCCATAAATACATTAAACAGCCGTGGCGATATTACGCGTTCTTGCTTTACGCTCTCTTTTATTACAAACCAATCACTCAGAACCCCATTAACTCTCACACTTGCCTTACTATTATGACACATCGCCATCATAACATTCAATAACTTCCCATTCACTTCATACTCCTTCAAAACCTTCCACATTTTCTTTCTATTTACCCTGTCATATGACTTTTATAAATCAACAAACGCACAATGCACTTTCTTTCGGACGCCCATACATTTTTCTATCAATTGCTGAAGCGCGAAAAGCTGGTCACTGAATCCTCGCCCAGGCATAAACCCTCACTGCACACTCCATATTCTGTCAGAAGTAATATTCCTCACTCTTTCGATTAAAATTTTGCTGAACAATTTTCCCCTAATGCTCAATAAACTCCTTCTAAATTGGTATTTATATTCTTTATGGCGCGTATAGTTCAATGAATTGTACCGAAGAGTGAATTTTAAACACCGATCATCCAACTTCATGATGGGTAGAGACACCCCGCAGAATTTATCACCATTTATGCGATTCACTGCAGCCGGATACTGCGTTGTTCATGATTTTCAAGAAGAAGCTTGAAAATAAGGTAGAACATTGAAACCAATTGTTGAGAAACGAAATAAAAAACCGAAATAAAAGTGAAATATTACAATGTTTTCAATGACCGCAAAACTGAAAAACTTCCCACAAGGCTAATCACCCACCGCCAACTTAACCCGTCATCCGTGCTTGTCAAACACTTCAAATGACGATTCAGCCATGTCAAATGTCAAAAGGGGAGAGAGATTGTTGTACATCAACTGAATCGTTTTGCTGACAGTGGGCCGACATAATAGCAGGTATATCAAACGGATTTGGGCAGTCGGTGGTGCTGGAAACGCATTTCCGACGAGAGGGCCCTGGGATTAAATCGGATTTCCAAATGGACCGCTCCTTACCGTCATGGCCACGGACGACAATGTAATCAGCGAGCCCTTGTGAACGCATCGCCGCTTCACGTGATTGATTCGACCCCCGTGTCACGTCATAACCACTCCTTCCCCCTCTCCTCCGTGGGAAATGTGTTTGCGTGCCTTGCAATTAGTTCACCTCTCCATCACTCATTGGCGTGATTCCATGGTCTGGTCAAGGGGAAATAAAAATAGAGAATTATGCAATCGTTAATAATTGACAGGTCTTATTAATTAAAATGAAATGGTTATTGGGTCGAAAGCAAAATGCATGTTTTTTTGTAAAATATTTTGCGTGAAAACGTTTCAACTGAATGTATGGATATTGAAAATGTTTAAAATAAAGACCTCTTAGCAAAGAATTTACTTGGGCATTCCTTGTGTGGGACTGTAGTTTTGTTGCTGGTAAGATTTTAAGGTCAGGGATAGATGAATTAACTCTGCAATTTCACGTGGTAAAAGATTTATTCACGACCGGTTTCGTCGCAGTACAGCATCATCAGGTGCATAAGGTGCATAGACATATTTTCTATGTCTACGGAAAATACGTCTATTATTCTGATGATGCTGCAGTGCGGCGAAATCGGTCGTGAATAAATCTTTTACCATGTAGAATTGCAGAGTTAATTCTTCTATCCCTGATATCAAGGGCTTCCACCAAGTGAGGCTTGAAACTATCCTCTACATTAAGATTTTAAGGAAAATAAAGTTTGAAAAACAGAGGTCATTCTCCCTACATAAACATAAATTGATCGATAATCAAATACGATACAGTTTTCTTATGGGAAATTTAACTTTGTTTAAAATGGGAAGATGTAGGTTTCTAATATTTGTTTTTAAAATTTGAAACTTTATGCCCTAAAAAAGCAATGGTCTTAGCGGTTTTTAGATGCTATTGTTATTTATCCAAACTTTGAATCCATATTTGAATCTTCAAAATAGGAATCTGTACTCCTAACCAGTGGTGTCCCCACGCGAGGGTTACATGTCGCAAGTTGCGCCATTGAAATTTGGGGTGGGTGGGGAGGAGTTTGGAAAAAGAATTTTAATAACAAAGGCGTAAAAATAAATAAATAAAATTAAAAAATACGGATGATAGGAGTGGCAAACGTAATCTGAGGCATTCTAAATATTATTTTTCTGCCATTGGGGGTATGATTTGGAAAAATGTATTTATGAAAGAAGGAAATTAATACATTATTATGCATAAATAGATTTAGGATAGGATTTTTAGGATAAAAAGCAAGAATTTGGTTTTAAGGTAGTCCGAGCGAGATAGTTTCCTAGTCATAATAGAGACCATATTCGAATTATGCGTTTAAATTTCACCAGCTGTAGGACACATCAATTAAATATTGCATTATTAATGGTGCAATACTATAGTTTCATATGACAGAAATTGTAAGTAAATAAATGAAAATATCTAAGTAAGTCTTCGACTTGACTCATTTCTTTCGCGCGGTGCGTCTGAAACTCCTTCAAAACGGAAAGTTTTTTGTGAAACCCAAGAACCTAGAGCGGTGACAATATGATTTATTTTCAAATATAGTTGAGAAAACATACAAACTACACGCTGTTAGTTTTTTAACGACATAGATTTGTTAGAAATACCCCATTTTGTAAATAATGTCTCTCTAGAGTGCATGCACGTACGATTTCCCATGTAAAAGGGCTGATATTTTTTGGCAAATATCTCCAAAAGTAATGAAGTAAGGGGTAAAATTTTTGGTGTCATTGGAAGGGTGAGATATTTTTAATTAAAGTGAGACCAAATTCATTGATTTCTTGGTAAATTGATATTTCGCTTGGTCTACCTTAAGTGAAACAATCAGCATTTTTTTTGCCTGAAGTACATGTAGATGAAATTCATTACTCAAGAATATATCATTTTATTGAGTTATTTATCTGCCACATCAACATGGACTAAGAAGAAGAAGAAGTTACGATATTTCCTGATTTCTAAAAAAAGTTTTGCTCGAGCTACCTTAAATTATAATTCTTTTCCTTTTTAAATATTTATCTTTTATTGACATTATTATTATAATTTATTAATCACTCAAATTAATAACAAGAAAGTCGGGAGGAATTACCGGGGGGGGGGGGGAGGAATAGGATATTGGGGGAGGAGGGTGATGTTTTGCGCTATAGCTTTTGAGGGGGATCATCACTCCTTTTCCTAACTGGAATACAATGTTGACAAGGTTTCTCAATGGCTACTCGGATATCTTAATTATTTTGCTTATTTGTCATTATTAATCCCTATTTTGACTCGCAGCAGCTTGATTCATACTGAACTATTAATATTTTACCCATTCATAACTTAGAAAGCTCACTGCCATTTTTGGGAAGTTGATTTTCTTACAAGATATCATGTATTTGTTGAAGAAACATTCATTCGGAGTCATTGCCGAATACGATAACTTTCAGTTGTCGTATTTCTGTGAAATCCAAGCTAATTTATGACCTCCTTAAACCTGATAGACCTTCTGTCCGTCTCCTGTTGACAGAGGTGACAGCATCTAGAACTAATTGTCAATCACGCATGCACATTGTAAACGTGTGCAGAACTAATCGATAATTTTAGACAATGTTCTTCCATCATGACAGTCCTTTGTCGAGTTACCGCAATTTAGCATCATTACAGTGGAGACTAACAATATTTGAATCATCGCCAATATATGTGACGGACATGAAATGTTTATAAAAGAGTTTAGTGCACACCTTTTTAGAGATGCGAAGCGAAAAGAACAGGAAATTTTTCCCAATATTGCATCGTTGTATCTTAGCGTATAATATTATCCCTCGGTATTTTTGGTAGAATATTCAATTTTACAACTATTACGCGGTCAGTTGACAATTGTCGTCTGTCCGGTGCTCTTCGGTGACTGCAAACGACGATCGTCATTCGTATTTGTTGTCAAAGATATTTAAATGTTTCAGTCTGTGGCGGAAATAATATATATTGCTGCCGCATTGAAAGCGTTAATATTAAGGTTTTCATGCTCTCATTTCATTCAGTTGTGCACGCTAATCAGCTATAAATGTAATGGGTACGAAGAAAGGCTCCTAATGGATAAACCACTATTGATGGATATGGAAACCAACGCTGCGCTACTCCTTGAGGCATTATCGATCGAGCAGAAGCGAACATTTCGTCCCCACCCTCTTTCATTCTCCATACTTCCCCCCACCCCCCTTCTTGCTTCAAAACCTCCGAATATCCGAAGATTGATAACGGTTCAATTATTCGCTCTAGTTCCTAGAACACGTGCCGGCAGTGACATCTGTTGACTTGGAGGGAAGATGAGGGACCGGGCGTATGTATCTTACGCGGTGAAAGGCGTCGGGGAGGGAGTTTGCGCATGGAAGTGTGGGAAATTGGGGGAGGGGAAGGGTTATGGAGGAATGTCAATTAGGCCTCACTCACCCGAATCACTAATTACACCTCCTTTCACGCCTGCATTCGAGGAGATACGTGATTCGCAAACGCGCTCAATGCGATATTTCACCGTCGCCTCGAGTTGAGTACCAATGCGGAGTCGGATCGAGTAAATTTACTTTGGACGACATCACCTGGATATTCTTTCTCTTTTTTTGGAAAGCCGGAAAGTGGTCATTTTCCATTTAAAATGGTGCACCATCTTCATGGCAATTCTTGGATAGAAAATATCTCGAAGTGAGTACAAAAGAATTTTAGGAGATCAGACGGAATGGTAATAACTATAAGACTTTTCATCAAATGTTTTAGAAAACTTGTGAATTCAACTACAAAATGAAAAATGTATAAAGAACAGATATTTCCTTTCAATGAGCAGGGGTGAATATGTTATAAGTGTCTTTATTATTTCAGGAGACTTTTCAAGTGGCAATTTCCTACCGAGCTACATAATATCACTTTGTGTGCATTGCGAGGAAAAAATTCCACCGGGGACGTGAGACGTTTTCTCCTAAAAGCCAATAACAGCATTCCACGAGTTCCTCGACATCCTTAGTTTTGAGGTCGAGATATTGCTCTGAGAAAAGCGAAAGTGATAAAGTTAAACGGCAGAGGAAATTCCTCCCAAATTAATTCAGATTTATTCTTTCTTTATATTATCTCCCAAGCTAAATTGTAATATTGCATATTTGATTGTCAATGTACGAAAAAACTCTCATAAGCTGTGTGGAAAGAAGGATTTCTCATTTTTTGCCTTTATTGCCTGCAAAAGGCTTCCTCTGTCGCCTTGGTTACCAAAAGTTGTAACGTGAAATTTACCACAAGATGAACGTCTACTTCCAATGATTTTTATTTGTGTGTTAGGTAGTGATCATGGTGCTGATGG
Source organism: Ceriagrion tenellum (assembly GCA_963169105.1). Lineage (NCBI taxonomy): Eukaryota > Metazoa > Arthropoda > Insecta > Odonata > Coenagrionidae > Ceriagrion > Ceriagrion tenellum. The sequence goes on along the minus strand of OY720632.1, from coordinate 7,730,570 downwards.
AATATGCCTTAAAGCTTGTGATTTCATGGGGTTGGGTTTAAATTCCTTCACCGCAACCTGGTTGATGACTTTTCTTTTTCCAATAACTAAATTTTCCACATGAAAATAATTCGGAATGACGCTGTTCAGCCACTAAACACAGTTATCCCTGGAGGACATAATCGCGTCCAATCGTTATAATTACTCCAAATTCATGACTTGGCGTTGCCCACGCCAATGTAAGCATAAAATTTGGGCTTAAGAAGACTGGGTACAAAAATGAAACATAATGTTTTCCATGTAATGTCAGATTTACCTCGAAGTAGTTTAAATAATATAATGATATAATAATATAATAATATAATATAATAATATAATAATATAATAATATAATAATATAATAATATAATAATATAATAATATAATAACATAATAACATAATAACATAATAACTTAATAACATAATAACATAATAACATAATAACATAATAACATAATAATATAATAATATAATATATTTACTACATAGTTTCATACATACTTTTTGTACAAATAATAAGAGTTTAGCGCTGACTCAAATGTGTCACATGTATGGAGACTGCCTTCATTAAATGAATAGCATCGCTGGAATTTAATAATCACTATTTTCCAAGCATAAAAACAATTAATTGGAATATATCAGTTTTGCCTATATTATGAAAAATTAACTGCAATTTACAATAATAATAATACGTACATCGAGCAATTATAGTACATTCATGTAAAACGGAAGTAATACTCACAAATTTTTACATAGGACAACATGTACGGTTTCGTACAACTTAAGAAATTGTGTATATTTATCAATTTACACCCAAAATGACAATTTAATGCACAGAAAATCATATAAAGTAATACATTCAGCACAAATTACATTTATGTAATACAAAATTTGTTACAATTTGTTTCATAATAAACATTACGCGCGCTTTGGTATGAGGTAATCATTACCGGCCTAATAAGTTTTCAATTTTAGAATGTGACAATATCCATTCTTTCAACAACTTCAAAAATTTGTTCACGTACGCTACATTTCTTATCTGTTCCGGTATAGAGTTGAGTATTTTAGGACCTGAATACACAAAGGATCTCTCATACAGGGTGAGATTTGGTTTTGTAGGCAGTGCAACTCCCTACTTGAATTATATACATGGTCACTTTCATTAATCGCGGGCATGTTGCCACTCTTCAAGTAAAATATTTTTAAAACCTTAAATACAAACATGTGTTTTATTGGAAGAAGGTGTAATCGAACAAATATTGAATATGTTTGCTCATATGTTTTGCTTTTCGTTATAATTCTTATGATCTTCTTCAGAATTAGCACAACTGGCAGTAAAGAATTGTTATAGGATCCTCCCCAACAAATCAGTCCCTACCATAATCTAGAGCCCACGAGGGCATCGTATAGAGTTTTATGGAATGGTAGAGGACATTTGTTACGAATAAAGTACAATTTAGACGCATAATGTCGGAGAGTTTCTGCAAGTTCATTTATGTGGTTTTTCCATTTTAAAAATTTATCAATAGTGATACCCAAATATTTTATGCTATCGATCTGGTCAATCTTTTTACATTCAAAACACTGTTTCGGATAGTCTGCCACGTGGTAAGTGAAATTAAAGTTAAATTTATAGCAATTTCTCGGATCGAATAGCATGAATTTGGTTTTTTCACTTAGCTCAAGGCCGTTGTAGTCAAACCATCTAAGTAAAACATTAAGATCTTTTTGTGCATCATTTTCGACACTATTAACATTGCCTCCACTGTAGTACAAGACTACATCGGCAGCAAAAGCGGTTACTGATCCTTGAAAGTCATTATTGCACAAGTCATTTATAGAAATGAGGAATAGAATAGGCCCAAATACTGAGCCTTACGGTGCCCCTCTTTTCGCAAATTTAAATGTACTGAAAGCAGTACCCACCCTTACGCACTGGGATCTTTCTGTTAAGTAACTTGGAAACCACGCTAAGGAATCTCCTCTAATTCCGTATCACTTAGCTATAATAATAATGTTGAATGGTTCAAAGTATCAAATGCTTTTCTTATGTCTATGAACAGGCCTCGAGTGTGATTTTTCCAGTTAATTCCATTGTAAATTTTTGTCATAAAATTTATTAGGGCATCTTCCGTACCCCTTCCACATCTGAATCCGTATTGGCTCTTGCTAAATTATTCCTCTTTTTCAAGGAATCTAATCAGCCTACGTTTCACTAATGTTTCGAAAACCGTTGATAAAGTTGGAAGTAATGAGATAGGACGATAATTTTGGATTACATTGCGATCGCCTTTTTTAAATACTGGAATAACTACTGCTTTTTTGAGCACATTTGGAAATTCTCCAGTAGTAATACTTAAGTTGCAAGCATATGACAGTGCTGGCGCTATTGTTTCAATGACTTATTTTAAAGTACTTCCGTTTATACCATCGATTCCAGGAGATGTGCCTTTTCTGAGGGGTTTTACCGTCATTACGATTTCTTCAGGAAGAATTGGATCAAAGAAAAATGAGTTGGCAATACTCCTCCTGTGACATGGAGTAGAATCAATTTTGGACTTGCGAGCGTCATGTGTAGATTTAGCAGTTTCGTAGACGCTATTAAAGTATGTATTAATCTCATTTGCTATATCTAGATTATCTTCAACGATTTTACCATTTACTTTTAGGGATCAAAGACATACACCTGGTGACTCTTCCCCGGTCATTTCTTTGAAAATTTTTCATTGTACATTGAGTTTTCTATGGCACATGTCAAAACGATTCATGTAATAGGTATTGGAACCTTCCCTTAGCCTATTCCTCAAACAGTTCCGATACTTCAAATAATCATTTCTCAAGTTTATATTAATTATATGTCTTCGACTTTTTCAAACAAATAATTTTTCCTTTCAATCATTTTGAGCGAGGTGTTTGTCATCCTAGGCGCTAAGTTTAACGGTTTTTTTATCTTCCATGTAAGTATATTTAGATAATAGAAGGCACTGCTTTAATTTTTCTGTAATGGAATCAAACGCCGTTGTGGCATTGGTCTCATTTGATACATCAGTCCAATGCGAGTTTTCAACAAGTTTTTAAAATTTTTCAAAGTTTATTCTAGTTTCGCGTGGATAAGCATTAGCTCGGTTTGCAATGTGGTCAAAATTTGCTGAGATAGTTAATTTAGTCATTGAATGATCACTAATGTCTAGGTGAAGAACATCAGCTGTTATCTTATATCTATACATATTGGTGATTCTGACATGTACATGATCCAGGCAGGTTGCTGATGATTTAGCTACCCTGGTTGGACAGCTGATGAGAGAATGCAATCCGTACGAGGACAATAAATCATTATATTCATTTGTGACACTAGTGATGACAGATGTATTTATGTTCACAATTTATGCAGTCCAACTCGCTGCTCTTGCAATCAGTTCCACAATCACTTGCAATCAGTTCCACAGTACACATCGCTTTTTACCTTTTAAAATAATAATCCTGAAAAATTAAACTGGTTGAAACATTTTATATTGCTATTGCACCAGATAAAGTCTATATTCGTTCAAAATTTGATTGCAATTAAAGGTGTTGCGCGTTTACGAACTAAATTCTAGGCTTTAAATGTTTTGACATGCGAAAGTAGATGCTTGGCGAAAGGGTCGTCTGCGATCCATATTGTAAAATCCTAATTGTCTTGCGAAATGGAGATTGTAGAGAATGATATAAAAATCGTGCAATTTTCTAAAAAAATAAAATGTACTTCTGAACCGGGTATCAATGTTGACAAATCAGGTACATCAGGTGATGCATTAGCATTGAATTAGGGGTTGGCATTAAATTTTATTTTTGTGAAAAATTGCATGAATTTTTATTTCAATGGATCCATCTTGTGTTTTTGAAAGGTGGAAACTTGAACTTTTTTTAAAGATAAATTGACACAGCGCGAGTTTACCAAATGTGGTAAAAAAAGATAAAGGCAAGAACCGGCTTATGTCCAAGAAACGGTGCTCAACGTTTAAGCCATATTTTTTCTAGCGCACGTGGCGCAACTTACTTTCTAACGTCAACCGTTTGCTATCCAATAAAGACATTGAATTCCCAATGGGATCGAATGCCTTTTGTAAACTCCAGCAATGGAATTATTAATTACGTGCACTCTGTCTCTCTCATCAAGAGTCGAAATCCATTTTAGCAGTGAATATTTATTGAATAAATGAAAATATCACATTTCGACTTGCCAATTTCCATAATCCAAATAGATATAAATGTATTTTTAACGAACACTATGAGTTTCAAATGCAAAAAGGACAAGTATGGCAGATGGAGGATATGCGGTGAAAAAGAAACTCATGATTGCCGTGTTCAAGACGCAAATTGATTATTTCTCTTCCAAATATTTTGTCATACCTCTTCGTCCTCTCCTTAGTTTTCGGGGAAACCTTACCACTTTCCAAAGAATGTCCACAATCATTCGAATGTTCGCTTGCATGGTAGCTGATAAGGTGAATATCGACCCCATTGAAGGAGGGCGTTGATTCGATTATCTCGTCTCGATCCCTTCCTTTTGCGTGATAGGGTGGCCGCAAGACGGTTTAACACCTGAAAGTTGACTTTTATGGAAGACGCAAGGGTAGCAATATCTCGATTCGTATCGCCATTCGCTGGGAATCGTTCTGCTTACATATAACTTCCGGCTTTTCCCAAACAAATAGCTTACGGAAGTTAACAGTGAATATTGTAACCGGTTGTGTTTGGACGCGGCTGCAAAGATAGGGAGCGATCGAGGAAGATCCCCGTGTCATATCTGTCTAATTAGTTTTAAGTGCTGCGGTTTTAAGCGGAGGTTTAAGCGGATTAATAAGTTTTAAGCGATGGGATATTGTGTGAATGGATGGTTGTTTGTGAGTACATGTACAAGGACACCCTCTCGCCCCCCTCAGTTTTCCTCAACCCAGTGTTTCCCCCCTTTCCCCCCCCCAATCATCCCCTTGCTAAGTGAGGGAGTCGAGGCAATATCGGCTCGAAAGTGACTTCCCTCCCTTCCTCCCCTTCTTCCCGCTTTGACGGCCCAAATGTGAGGGCGAAGGCGTCGTACCTGGGTCAAGTCACGACCACCGAGAGGCAAGGCCGAAGCGCTCATGCCTTTATTTATATTTCTCTCGGTGGTCGTGGTCAAGTGGGCCCCCTGTCCCGCAAACCGAAGAAGAACCTCCCCCCCCGTCTCATTCCTTAGCCCCTCTTTCCCCGCCCATTTTCCCTGGAGGGGTAGCCTTTCAAAAGGCGGTCGCCCCGGCCAAGTTTCTTCTTGATTTTCCACTGCACTATCTACGGCATTGGATTGTTGGAGGAAGTCACGCACGTGGGAAGAGATTGCTGCCGGTAAACGCAGACGAAAGAGAGTGTGACGACGTAAAAAAGAGGCATCGTCTTGACACGGAAGGTTGTCGGAAGGGAGTGGTCGTGCGAGATAGGTGAGCAGGAGGAAAGAAGTCGCGACGCAAGAGAGAAAGAGTTCCGCGCCCCGTGTAAGCAGTCTGGACGCCACGAAGGCGTTGTCACCTGATAAACAGCCGACCTGTAGCAGCATCTCAACTTACCCACGGTAAGTACAGTCCAAAGTCCCGCCTTAGCCGCGACAATAGTTTACGCCGAGTTCATTCCCCAAAAGAAGAAGGTGCTCAGTGGAATCAATTTCGAACCATTTTGTTCAACCCCTATCTCTTGTCCCCCCCCATTCCCCGTATGCTTGTCTATGTGACAGAGGTCTCTGACGAAGTTTCTTAACTTTGTTACCGAGTGCATTTAGCGCTTTCGTGAAAATCAGTCCCGAAGCCGAGAAGCAGAGTGCTGCACTCAATCCGATTATTTTGTGATCCCTTATTTTACCGGTTAATGCTAGCAAAAGTAAGAACTAAATTTTTCCTGGCAAATGTAGACGCTATCGTCACGCCAATGAAATAAAAAAGAATCGCTTATGTAATGGTATTAATTTGAAGTTGTTTTCTATGTTCGGTTTTTTGTGTTATATAGTAGTGTAGTTCTATGCTCCATCATTTTTTCTACTTTTGGCGCTATTTTCGTTTTTTTATAGTTGCATTTATTCACATGGTTTGTCCATCAAGGTATAATACATTCTAATCCACACTGCTTCTTCAGTGTAAAGCTTTTTCTCAAAACGTTCCACCCTATTCACGTCGTCGCCAAGGAATTCGAAAAGGATCGCGAAATAACTTCACGATTTCCCCCAAAACCACTATTGGGCGGAATCCCGCATGCAAATCAAATTCACTCCTACCGCGTGATTTTCGATACGACGAACTAATCGGTGCTTTCCCTTTCTACAAAGGCCCCTGGACCAAAAAATCGGCCCATTTCAAGCGCTAGAATCAGTGCAGAGGTTATTTTTTCCAATATCAGATGGCAGAAAAATCAAATACTTTATTCCTGCTATCGATTTTATCATTATTTTCAGTGCAGATTAAAAGTACTTTTTGAATAATTACAAAATTCTTTAGAATTATTGGAAATTCCCGAATTGCCGAATGGTATGATTACCGTGCCGTTTAGGTATTGTGTGAATGTGTATTTTAGTCTGTTGAGTGGATCCGTGGCGCGGGTTAATACCTCGTAAATCTCTCAACCTTCCGTTGTTGTTCTAATTGATTTGTAGAGAGACCTCTTTATTTTTCTGAGTGATTGTAAGCGAGTACGTGTGACCATCCCGAAGTTAGCAAACGGGTTTGACAGCGCCGTGAGCAACCAAGTATAGTAAAGTGTGCATGCAGTAAGTCGGTCGATGGCGTGAGAGTTATCTCCCTAAACCACTTACTTGTGTGTCCGCCTACTGTCCATTAAAAAAGTCGAGTCCGTTGAGTTTAGGACGCTGTATCTTCAAGTAGGGTCAACCGATTTTAACGAAATAAAATGCATACGATAGAGCAATCATTTTTACGTTTACTAATGTTTGTAAGAAAAATTTCGTATCCTTATCTACACTTTTACGATATTTAAAAAAAAAGACCCTGCTTTCGGCGCTCCAAACCCGGTGGTTCGACTTTACGCTATCACCATTCTCTTAATATTAATTCTAGAGATACGATATTTTTATATAAATTAGCCACACATGTTTTTAACATATCAAAGGAAAAAAACTGTTACTATGTTGAGTTTTACACGAGCTGTTGTAAAAGCTGTAAACCTCGGCTAATGCCGAAACTAACGATGCGATAGAGTTGTGAGTTATACCATTGTTTCCGCAATAACGCTAGCTTTATAAATATGTACAAAATTATTAGTTAAATATCCTGGGATTTCCAGTGACGATTTTTAATTATATGTATTTTACGCGCAGAGAAAATTCGGTAAATAGATGCCTTTCTGTTTTCTTTGACAGTGGTCGATCAATACCACTATCGATCCCTAATGCTTTGATCAAAGATCGTTTTTACTTATCGAAGTATAACCTCCACGCGTGTTACAAGGCTATTGTCATGGAAGTAAATTCCACGGGTAAAGTCGTCAATTGATATTCCATCTAATCGATACTGCTAGAAGTGATTGATCGATTTTCGAAATGACATACATATATTGCTTCCAGGGAACATCTTCCTCTCCGCCTTATTTTAGTAAAGAGTGGACTTCATAAAAAGCCTTTCTTTCACTCGTCCATTCTCCCATTAAAAACACAAAGCGAGCATTTTTTCATCCATTCAGTTTCCATCTCAATTCCAAATGTCTCCCCTCCCCCCCCCAACGCCCCTATCAACCGGTCCATGAAAGCTCTCCTGAGCCCCATGCCTACCCCACTTCTTCGTCGTTTTATGTTTTTTTTGCCGAATGATCCCTTTCGTCGTGTCCTCACTGAACTGCCCTTAGAGGTTTTCATTCCACTCGGACTGTTTCGTTTTTCCAGAGCATTGGGGTTTCACCTTCCTCTTACGCCCTCTTTATTCCGGAAATACATCTTTAAGTCTTCAGAGGAGATGTTCTTTTCATATCACCTCTGCAAAAAGGCGTGACGTCTTGCTTGAGGTTTCTAAAGCCGTGAGTTTAAACTCCAAAATAATTTTTTTGACTTGTTAGTTCTTAGAATAAATTACCGTAAATAGACTAGCGTTTGTTTTAAAAAGGAAAATAGCGCCTTTTTTTACTCAAGAATGACGTTTTTACAGCCTGGATTCACAATGATACTTACGAGATGAAAAATAGATGCGAAATAAGCAGATATACGGTGTATTTTTCTTGAAAATAGGAACCACGGTTAATTACTACCACTATTGACCCCTAATACTTCCATGAAATGTCGTGCTTACACATACAAATGTCACTCCCAGGTGACTTGCAATACTACTGATGTGGAAGTAACTTCTCAATGTAAAGCCACTTTTATATCGCTGGCGGCAATTATTTAGTGATGATGGTCATTCCTTTGATGTCTCAATGCCTTTGAACTCGAACAGTCATGTTTGAAAGAGGTCACTGCTGTTTACCTGTAGAGTGAAGGTTGCACTCGGACTAGAATGCGGTCGAAACGGGGTGCGCGGACAAACTCAGAATTATTTAGGGTCCCTTGAGGCCTTTGATGCGTCTGAAAACTTTTTATCGAGAGAATTTGGTTCAACACTCCGAACTCAAGATAACCGTAGAACGAATAGCGATCGAAAAACTACAACTGCGCGGTGTATTGGAAGGAATCTGCTATTGGAGGTGACATGAGGAATGTGATTTTATGGTTTAAAATAATGGACATGGGGTCACTCTTCCTAACTTATAAAATCTATGGAAACGCAAACATTTTATTCTTTAAATTTTTTCAGTAGTGAACTAACTTTCACATATATTAAAGATAATAGTTAAAGAAAATTAGGTACATAATAAATTTCACCGATACAAATTTCAGATGTTATTAATCGGTAGTGACATGGGGTAAGCAGTGACTCGAGCTCTCTCTGAGGTCCCTAAACTTCTGTTTTTGACGTAATACCAGCGCCGAAAACCGAGTAGCGAGGGTACAAATTCGTAGAGGTAAAGTTCTTACACCCAGGTCATGACACGATGCCATAATCCACTCTTATTTCTTCAATTTGGTTGGGCTCGACATTCCGTAGCACTGTCACTTTTCATTGAGTTATCAAAAGTGTTTAGCCTTGATCAATATCACAAATTCTCTTTTAAATATGAAATTGAATTTTATATTTAAATTGTAAAAGGACTAGGTTAGCTCCACGAAGTATATTTTGCTTTTCGTTAAAGATAACATATTTTTCACGACGAAACAAAAACCATCTCCCACCTCGTATTTTAGGATAGCCTTCCTCAGTGTATTTTGGCGCACAGTAATTTTTTCTGCATGCCATTTATTCACTAATATGGTGCTTAATTATCAAGCGTCATTTGTTGGCGAAATAAGAACTTGCAGATAATTTGACTCAAAAAATTCCCAGGCAGGAAAGGGACACCGTCCTTCAGTATTTAATGGTAATTCGCGACTTCTGAGCTAGTTCCCTCCCAAAATATGAAGCCAAAATGGATATATGCAAATTATATTTGTTGTTGTGTACAAATGACACCATCGGAAGGAAAATATTGATACTTTTCCGGCAAAAAATGGGAAACAAGAAACTTGGAACCCCACTGGCGCCCTGTTTTGAAATTCTATACGTAATTTCTCCAATTATGAGAATGTTCACCGTAGTGAACCGTGGTTAGCGGTGGTTAGCGATTATTCTTACCGTGGGCTTATTTTGCAGAATCGGATTCACTGCGTGGCATTTATTTTTCGCTTCTTAAGAGTCTTCCCCCTACCAGTTTATTTTAGTCTATCTGATTTCGTTATACGACACAGGGAAATTAATATTTTAAGTGCATTATATTAATCAATTAAAGGAGTATGTGAAAATTACGTGAATCTTTTTGCTTGTCTCCATGCTTGAATTACTCCATCGAATGCAATAATTGCAACTTTCCCGAAGTCAAACGGGAGGCCTCACACCGGCAGTTTAAACAAATTCTAAAGTATCTTAGTTTTGCTTATTACAGGTGAACGATGTATTGCATTATCTTATTAATCTTTGTAAATGGAAATAATTGTGGGTGAAGTTGTCTCTGCACAGGTTAGAATGATGGAGTCGGAAGCATTGTTTACCACTTTCCTGGGGTCGAACGGGAGGCATCAGGTCAGAGGTCTAAACAAAACCTAAAGCGGCTTAGTATTGCCTATCAATTTATAAAGTTTCATAGCATAGCCTGCATTGTGCAAGGGGTACCTTGTGCCAAGGGGTTCAATGCGTGTACCTTAGTGCCTAAGACCATGTTTAAACTATGGAGCCGCAAGCAGGGTTTACAATTTTCTGGAGTCAAACGGGAGGCATGAGGCCGGAAAGTCAAACGAATCCTTAAGTCGCATAGTATTGTCTGTCAACTCAATCATTTTTATGGCATTACCTGAATTATACCGTAATATATGTTCATATATGTCCCTATGGCCATGTTTGAATTATGGAGTCGGAAGCATTGTTTACCACTTTCTTGGAGTCGAACCGGAGGCGTCTGAAGTCAAAATGAATTCTAAAGCCGCTTCGTATTGTCTGTCAGCTCGAAAAATTTCATGGCATTATCTAAATTTTATAGGGAAATATATATGGATCTTTGTGCCCATGTCACACATTCATTTGCATGCAGTATTTGAACTCCGCCAAAAATGAGACCCAAGGTAGGGGATTACATTGGACAAGTGCTTGTCATGACCTTTGTATTAAGGACCTTGCGTAGAGAAAAAGGTCGCGGGAATAAGAGAGAATTTCTCGCGACAGACGAGACTTGCATCATATCAACGGAACGATGATGCTATCTGGTGAGTTAGATTTCACTTAGCTCGGATTGTACTCAGAGCAATTATGCTTCAATTTGACACAAAAGTGATAATACGAAGGACTACTCTACTTTTTTGAACAGGAGTATTTACTCGAGTAGTTTATTTTACTGTCCGTTAAAAAAATCCTAGTCCATCGAGTTTAATGAGCTTAATCTTCACCTTTGAACCATCGGTTTCAATGAAATAAAATGCGCCGAATTGAACATTCATTTCTAAATTCACCCTGATGCGTTCATATTTTTTTTCCGCCGAAGTTATAGTTTTACTAAATTATATTTGAAAAATGTCCCCGTCTGTGGCGCCTGATAATCTCAGCGAATCGTCGTGAGCAAGGAAACCTGGAGGGCGTGCGTCGCGTTCTTTTAGCCATTGCACGGCACTCCTCTTCTTTTAAGATCGCACCCAAGCGACTACATCTGCAGCATTAGATGTGCACTTAGAGAGGTACTGAACTGGTTCCACAACTATCTCGTTGGGCGCCGCTGAGCTGTCAAAGACTCAAGTGGAAACATTTTGAAAAGGAATGCTGTAACCTATAGAGTACCTCAAGAATCGGTACTCGGACCATTGCTTTTCTCTGCATACCTATTTGATCTTATACAAACTATAACGTACTGTAAATATATGCTTTACACGAACGACTTACAAATTTATCGACACCGTCTCCCTCAAGATCAAGAAAATGCCATGAAGATATTGCCTCAATATCCTACTTGTTCGAAAATAATCATGTCGCCTTAAACTGTACTAAAATCAAAGCTATTATCATTGGCAACTCAAAGCTCGTAAATATTATTGACCTTCATGTTTTGCCAAGTGTAAAGTTGAGAAATATTAATGTTCCCTTCTCAACCACAGTCAAAAACTTGGGGTCAGTATGTCATCTGATCTCTTTTGGCAAAATCAAATTTATAAGATTCGAATGAAGTCAGCAAAACTTTGTTCCTACTAAAAGTAAACAAAGGATTACTGCCCAGTGAAACAAAGAAATTGTCAGTGGCCTCCATTGTTTTTCCATACTTCGATTTATGTTGTTTAGTTTACAATGATATCCCTATTGTTCTTGATCTTAAACTTCAGCGTTTGCTAAATTCATGTGTTCAGCCTACGAAGAGATGTACATATATCGCCATACCTTAAGGAAATCTGATGACTGACCATCAAAAACTGACGGAAATGTTTCCCAGCCTCATTCTTCTATTAATTATTTCTTAATAAAAAGTCCAAGTATTTAAGTTTTCTTAAAATAAATGTAAAAAATTTCATTTTTACCAACGCCAATTTAGCTCCAAGATCTGATGTAAATTTCCTATCCTCTCCATCTCAACTGATTTCTCGGACTCTTTCTCAACTCGGACAACTGTTTTCGTAAATTATTCCATAGAATCCAATTTCTGAAACTCCCTTAGAGTTAAGGTAAAAAAAAGCCCCCACGATAAAAAACTTTCAGTCAAAGATCTGTAGCTTATTACTAAATGCCTCATAATTCATGTGCTACTTTAACACGTATCTTTATTTATTTTTTTAATCTCTTGGAATTTTGTCGTTGTTTGTTCATCATGGCCTTTAAACTGATCGTTTGTTGTTCGATTTCATCCCACACTGCGTCGTCTCAACTTGCCCTGACTCATTACGGCATTCAAGGACTCATGAGGAGGGATGAGGGGAGAAGGAGAGAGCGTGATGGAAAGAAGATATATATGCCTGAAGGAATTGGCTCTCGGGAGTGGAGCCGTTTTTTGCCTCGATCTCCACCCAAGAGGCATCTAAAGGCAAGTTTTGGAACTAATAATATGATAACACTTTTGGCTTACGCGGTGAACGCTCTAGTTACTGCTTACTCTGTGGTATTGGTTATGTTATTCGGCCTTTTTAATTGTTAGTGCAAAAGAGGCTCTGCACAAAATGTTTGCTTCGCATTAGCTCCGATAGTTCAAGAGTGCCATATGTACCATCCTCTACGCTACATGCAGTAGTTTCGTTACAATAGGTATAATTGAAATCACCGTTTTTCCAAGTAAATTGCTCTCACATTCGCCGATCTCCTCATTTCGATTCTCCGCACGTGTCGGAGTCCAACAGAACTCTCCAATCTGTTTCACGGAAGAGTGCGCGTGATTGAATTAATCACTAAATGAAAGGGAGACGTGTACAATTGTGGGGGATTGAAACTGCTCACCAAACAGGCCGGCGCCTTTTCAATCTGCGCTCACGGACGCCGGTTGTCGTGCGAACGGCGGAAAAGAGAATCACGCCCGGTCGTCATCATCCTCACCTGACGTGGACAAGATTGCGCCGGATGCAATTAAGCGACGACGAAGGAGGATGTGCCGGATGGACCATTTTGTCTGCTCTCACGTTGTTCCCGGACACCCGAGGGAGATAACGTATACACAAACGTGTACAACACAGCCCTTCATACGTCCCCATGGGGAAGGGAGCGAGAGAGAGAGATCCCATCTTCGCTATGGGACAACAAACACGCGGCCTTTGTCGCGTGGTTACGGCCGGATGAACGCAATCAACTGACTTCCTTGTCCATTTGCACGCACCGTAGACGCACAGTCAACACGACGTCCAGGCGGCAGTAAAATGACAAATTAGTTCTGTGGTTTCAGGCTTGATAGAGTGGAATCAGAACATAATTAAGTATGAAAAAATGGGCAACTCCCACTGTGATAACATTTATTCCGACCGGTTTCGCTTACCACAGCATCTTCAGGTAATAAGCGAAACCAGTCGAAATAAATTTTATCATTGTGGAGGTTGCCTATTTTTTCATACTTACTGACAAATTAGTTAATTGAAAATCACGTAATTTTCCACTTCAAGTAATGCTATTGTATAGTAGTTTTAATATTAAACCTACCCCCGGCTTTTTTCTAATGTCCCTGGCTTTTACTTAACAAATTCAAGATTATGGCTTCTACTTCCCTCTACTTTTGCACTCAATTTTTCTTGACTGAGTGTTGCAGTCAAATGCACTGGCCATCGGGTGTATCGAGTATGAAAAAGCCAATCTCTGTGGACATATAATTCCTCCTCCTCCCGATAGCGACACACATTACTATGGTCACAATCATTTCCTGGCCAGAGCCACTTAAAATCTTTTTTGAGGAACGCCATAATTTTAATTCCTCTTCAATTTCAACTTTTCAAAGATTAATTAAGACACATTAATAATGACAATTATCGCATTATAGTACCAAGATATTTCATAACTCTTGCTAGGTATGTTCTTGGCATTTCCATTATACCATTAAAGGATCGTTAGTTAGACCAGGTTAGGTGACCACATGTAGCTTGAATTATTATCCGTCTTTGTTCTCCTGCAAATATATATTTATTATAATGTTCTAATGAATGACTCATTAGCATTGACCTATTTTACTCTTTTTGCACAAATTTGATTTGGGCAAAAAAGTTTTCATGCCTTAAAGCCAAATATGTACTTCCATTAAGTGAAGCCTGAATTCGTAGATTGTGGTTAAATTGTATTTTTTTGTGATATGTGTACTGAAACTAATAAAAAGGTGAAGCAACGACAAGAGAGAAGACATAAAAATATACAAATGGCTACACGAGATCTGGGATAGGTCGAAGGAGTAAAATGAGGAGTTAATTAATTAGGAGCTTTGACCTGCGGCGTTTTGTGCCGAACGGAAATGTGACTTTGAGAGGGCTAGCGGTGGACCACGGGTAATTGACAGTGTGATCAATAGGAACCAGTTGTAGGAATAGTACGTTTTATAATCGCAGACTATAAAAGAAAAATTTTAGGGGAATGGCAGAGAAATATTTTTTTCTGATTCAGTCGTACATATTAGGGTTGCGTATTTGTGACAAACAATATGTACTAAAACTAGAGCTGTGCGAATGCTTCGAAATCGATTTGAATGGACTCGAATCAGGCTTAATTCGATTAGCCTGCGAATTTGGATGCTTTGAAAGCGAATGATTCAAAATATTCGAATCAGATAGATTTGTCTACGAATCGTTGCAATGCATTCAAACATGGCGCTCATTCCAAAAATGGTGCGCCGTCCGTTTAGACGATGTTTTCCTCACGCGAAACGAAAATTTAAACGACCACATGTTATTATGTGCTATTTTTGTGCCACTATATAAATTTATAAGCTAATGCAAGGCCCTGAAATACTGTAAAAATCTTTATTACTTTAACTGCGCATAAGCTTTTGCATTTTATTTAGATTCGAATTCGGTTTGCAAGCGAATTTTTTAGGGTGATTCGATTCGCTAACAAATATTTAAAAAAAGCTCGTTTCCATTCGATTCGAAATATCTTTTGGAAGATTCGATTCGGTTCGATTCGAAATGAAAATCCCTGATTCGTCCAGCAATAACTAACACAAATGATCACTTGGTCGTGAGAAACTGAAAGCACAATAAAGGAAAATTTCGAACCATTTATTGATTAGACGAAAAGAAAATATTTCATTTATTTGACAATTTTATGGTAAGGAATTGAACGAACTCTTGGTATTAAAAAAAATTTCACTCTTTTTCATTCAAGACTTATTCCTTTAAACGGTTTTAAAACTCACGCGAGCAGAAAACCGTTATAAGAGGAAGTTTGGACACAGCTATATTGTCAATCATACTGTAATAACTTAATATAATGCTCAGAGGTGAAATCAGTTGCATGGGATTCAAATCTGTATAAATGTCACGGAAAGTGACATGTTTGGTCTCTTTCTTTGAAGCGAAGTGCTTCTTCTTCTTAGTGTAATCCATCTTCTGACAGGTTTCAACAGGGTGAAGTCGATCCTGAACATCTTCTTTCATTTGCCTGTAACTTCGGCCATTTTTTTATGTCACCGAGCATTCCCATTCTTCTTCTTCTTCCCCTTCCTCGCTTTCCTTCTATTTTCCTTCAATAATTCTTCTAAAGAGACAATTTTGGCGTAATATATGTCCCATCCAAGCTGTCTTCCTCTTTTTTATTTCCCTCAGCAGTTTTCTTTCTTCTCCTGTTGTCATGAGTACTTCCTCATTTCACTTTCTATCCGTCCACATCACCTTGAGCATTATTCTCAACAACCAAATTTCGAGACTTTCTAAGTACTTTTAATCTTTATTTTTGACTGTCTTTGTTTTGCTGCCATAAATCACCACACTTCATACAAAACATTTAGCAAATCTCTTTCTCAGTTCTATTGGAATGCTAAACGCCGTCAGAAGTTCTTTCACCTTCTCAAATGCGATGTGCTAGTTCCCCCATTATGATTGGAAATTTCAGCGATGAAAGCGCTGAATAAAATGATACTTTCGCGGCGTCACCGTTGAGGTCGCACGCCATTAATCGCGCCTCCTCGTGGCTTTCCGTATCTTAATCTAACGGGGGTGGAGATAGAGGGGAGCATCCCTCTTCGATACTCACCCCTTCGCCCGTGGAGCGAGGAAGAAATGAAAGTCGCCGCATTGGAAGGATTTACAGCCTCTCTAACCCAAAACCAACTGAACCTTCCGCGCTTCCCTCCTTCCTTCCTTCCATTTTATATTTTTTCGTCCATCTCATCCAATCTCACCTTCCGAGAGATTGATAGCACTTATTTTCCCTCTTCTTTTTTAATGTTTTTTATTTCTCATTTATTTTCCGACTTTTTATCCACTCTTTTCCACGCATCCGCCCACTCTTGAAATAGAAGGAAGAATTTGAAAAAAAAGAAACTATGTTTAAAAAAAACCCACTCATCTTTGCTTTCCAACTATATTTTACCCGATCTCGTCCATTTAACCAGGGAATGCGTTTTAGTCGTCCGTTTTCGTTTCCCCTATCGTTCCGGAAACTACCCCATTCATTTTCGTTTTACCATTCATCACCAAACACCTACTTCTCCATCTTCTCGCAAGACTCGCGTCCCTTCTTCACTTAATCTCCTCACTCTGTCTTCGCCAATATTTAACTTTTTAAACTGCGGTTAAAATTTGAAGGGAGACGCCATGTCACCTTCGGTAAAAATGTTGATTGGTCGCTAAGCAACGCATAAAATGTACGTTCCGGCGTACCTTGGATTATATTATATTAAGCGGTACGGACTGCATTGTGTGTCCGCATCTTGTCTGATACTTGGACACTGGATCAATGCGAAGGGACCAATGAGGAAAGAGAATTTTATTTACATATCCCAATGAAAAATATACGCAGGTGAAGCGAGACTAGCTTTGCCAGAGGCAATACAAAGTCAATTTTAGAGTTATAAATTTAAAAAAAATTGTTGCTTGCGTTATTTCCGCTATAATCAAGTTAGTTTTGATAGACTACACGTGTACTAATTTTAACCGTTCAGATATGATTTGCATGCCTAGTTAATATTTTAATGTCAACTTAAGCCCATTCTACCATTGCTGGTAGCTGAATAATCGAAGATTTCATCCGTTAATATTTATAATTGGTAATTATGGAGTCGCCTGCTGATCATGTCATGCGGATAACGCGCAGAAAAGACTCATATTGGTCACGGAAACGCCATCCCTTTTATCAGTAACGCTATCAAAAAACACCACTCAAATTAGGGTTGTTTATAAAGTTATAAATGCCAGCGTATTTTCCTCACGCAACTTCTAATAAGACACTCAATTTAATTTATCAGCATTCAAAATTTCGCCCATGTCTGCATTTATTTTTAAAATTTCCCTTTATGGTGTTCGTTATGAATTCAACCTTTGCAGAAATATTCGAAGAGCGCTTTTAATATTTTTAGGCAATCAGATATCCAAATATACCACTTCTAAATCTGATCAGACCTTCTCGCTTCTCATCCCGGAATTTCTTTAGCTTTGATGAAAGTGCTGGAAAATCTTAGCCGCCATGGCTGAGATCTCCGATGCATCTCCTCAACCCTTGTCTTTGGCGGAATCAGTGTTACCCTATTCGCCGTCTCATCTATTTCTCCACGGCTAATTTTTCCCGCCCTTGTTTGGAAAGATTGTAGTACATCCGTCTCTTTTTCCCCATTCTCAGATCGGAAAGGCTCAAAACATCCCCATCTACTAAATTCCTGTGTAAACATTTTTTCCTCAGTTCCTTTTAATGCTCGTTCGATACATAAGTGGACATTCTCACCTTCTTCTCTAACACTGTGTCGATGATCGGAAATTGCCATCCCCTTCTATTAAAAATAATGCCCGATGTTATGTCATTGTTATATGAGTAAGTCTATGAGATGTAAAGAGACAATTTATTCTTCAGGCGATTGAAATAAACTCTACATCTACATTTATATCTACATACTACCCCGCGAGCCGACGCTTGGGCGTGTGGCAAGGGGTTGTAGGTCACCATTATATGTGACCAGTAGATGTAAAAGTTTTGGAGGTGAAATGGTGACATGTCCTATGAAAGTATGTTTGGAGGAGGTCAGTTTTTATTGTGGTCGCTTATTGTTCCCGGAAAGAACGAGTTTTTGTACATATCTGTTCGGCCGAGCATTTCTCTTATTTTATCGCATCTGTCAGACCTAGAAATGTAGTGAGCGTCATGATAATATTCTCGTTGTCGCTCTAAAAAATATAAGTTCTGAATTTATCAAGCAACCTAAGCCTAGCGTGCAGCCTCTGAGTCTCTAGGGGCTCCCACCTTAATCCCTCAAACAGTTGTGTAACACTATATGTTCATTCGTATCAGTTTTTAACGAAGCGCACTGCTTTTATTTGTATTTTGTTGATATTTTTGGTTAAACCTTTATGACTTGGTAATGGATAATTTTTCCCTAGTTACCCTTCAAAATTCATTACCACACCAAGAATACATGCAATCTAATTCATTAAAGTATTAAAGATTGATATTGTCGGCTCTCATGGCTTAAAACGGATTAATTGGCCGTAATATAGTTTGATTGTGATAATATTCGAGAAACACGCGCTGCCCTTAGTACCCTGAGTCTTACCTCAAGCTTATAGGTTAACTATTTTTTTACTCGAGAGAGGGATAAATACGGACCATTTTCAAATATTTCTTTCATAAGCCGTGTGAAGTGATACTAAGTTGAATTTCATCTATTTAACCAACCCTTGGGTGGGTTACTGCATTTTTTTTGGTTGGCAAGTGTTGCTTGTAATCACAGGATAGTTATAACTTTAGAACTAATTATGTTTATCGTGTTGTGCAGCACAAATATGCATTTGGAACCCTGAAAAACTAGTATGTTGGGCTTATTGTTCGTAGAATTACTCCAGAAATTGATTGCAACCTTTTCATCCATTTCATAGCTCAAGTTCCGGCTATGGAACTACTCTGCGTCGTTGATATAGCTCAGATATAATTTTACCGATGAATTCTGTGAAAAGCATTGGCTCATTTACGTCGAAAGGCGAATCTTTAGCGTTCCAACAAGTCCTCTTCTCGTCCCATTACCCACGAGTTTTTGTCTTTCTAGGAGAAATGAGGGGTTAATTCCAAGTGATGACCTTGTTTTTTCATGGTTCTCAGAAATTTGCCGGCTGAGTTTTCTCCTTTTCTCTTACCCTACGATTAATAATACAAATACCGCCGCTTTAGCCGTTCTGGGCTGTGAGAAATGTTCCTTAGCCTTGAAGGTATTATTAACGATAAGTGCAGCTTATTCCATTTATTTTCAAATCAACACTGAGACAACGTAACGCCTGGGATTCTCATGAGGCTCTCCAAGCGTCCTCACGAGCAAAAGCTCTCTCACCAGATGACCGCGTGAGGCTCGGGGTTATTTTTTCCGACTGGCGTGATTCTCCTCTTGGAGGAGAGTGTGGTGCATCTTTTCCACCTTTTCGTTCACAATGACCGGAAGGGGGACAGTGGCTAACAGTCACGTCCATGAACGTGAAAGCGCTTCCATGTGTTCCAACTCCCTGTCCGATCTAGATGGCCCAAAGGGGGACACTCATCGCTCCATTTGCTTCGCGAGGGATGAGGAGCTTGCGTGCCAGGGACCCTCCACGCCCACAAAGTAGGGCCCTTTTTTCACTTCCTGCTTTTCATCCTAAATTTCGAATCCTGTCTCTACTTCCTCCTCCTGAAGACGAACCACCTCCAGCACTCTCTCTCTCTTTCTCTCTCGTCCGGAATCCTCTTATTGGACGGCCTCCAACTATTGCCCACCGAGGAATCACTTGCCCTATCCCGCCAACATGAATCCAAGTGCGTACTTCTTAACCCTGTCTGCACCCCATGATTCGCCATGTGACCATCCAGTAAGGACAAGTGTGCGAATCTATGTAAATAATTCTTTGAAGCGTAGGAGAGGGGAGGTTGCAGAGCTGTTAAATGTAGTCTAAGGCCCGGATTCATTGTCAAATCTCAAGTCATTACTTGAGACCATCTTGATGAAGATCGTTTTATTGGTCAAGGCCATCTTATTTTCATTCTGGTTTCATAGTCACCGAAACAAGACCGTCTTCAAGAAGGCAAACTTGATTAAGATCATCTTATTTGCAATAAGATGAGCTAAATGAAGCTTGTGCCTAAGCAAATGCTAATTGGATCAACCAATCACACACACTGTTACATTTAACAATGATACTCAAACGATATGTTTGTTTGTTATCATTGTTTTCTTGGCAACTGTCGTATTGCAGACGGTAAATCCGCATTAAAGCAATAGATGCTTTTGCTCAAGACGAGGTGGATGTCGACTTGACGAAGGCAAGCTTATTCACGGACTTATTTGAGCGACAAGGCGAACTTCGGTGACTATGAAACTATTCTTGCTTGAGCATTTGCTTGTTTCCAATGAGACGCGACTATGAAACTGCATAATATCGTTCTGTAGCAAGACGTTCTTCACCAAGCTCGCCTTATTCGACAATCACTTGAAACTGTATTGTTTGACAACTATGAAACGTAAATCGTGATTAAGCTCGTGTTTGAGGCGATCTTAGTGAAGCAAATGCTCAAGTTCTAACTATGAATACGGGCCTAAAAGAGTGTATTAAAGGATGATTCATCTGTACGGAAATAATTAATTAGAGTTTGAAAAAGATTAAAATATATTTCAGCTAAGAACTAATATATCGCGAGAGACGGTACTTTTCTTATCGAATGTTGTTAATTCAGAATGCTCTGTTGCCGGGTGACGTTGTGAATCCTTTCCACTGGAAGCTCTGTGATATTAATCTCTGTATTCACTGTAAATGACCTCGTTTCCGTTGTCGTCGTTAGTGACAATTCCAACCAATAGCCGTTTATTGATTGAGCACTACTTAGCAAGTGAAGGAGAGAAGGGAGAGACGATATCGAGGATGAGAAGCGATGGAGGGAGCCGGGTCAGTTTATCATTTCCAAGAGGATGTAAGGAACGGGTTCTCATTAAGATGATTACTTTCAGGATCAACACTTATTTTATTAATTTATAATCCGTGAAAGAATAAAATTGAAAACTAGGAAAAATCACAAGAGATGTAGAAAAAAAATGCAAGACTAGGGAAATATTTTATTTTCTCTGTTCATATCTAACTGATGCGAAAACTAGCAGAAGATGTGCATTCATTTTGTGTAATGAGAAACATAAAATTGCGTACAAAAATTCATTTTCAGATTTCTGCTAAAGTTAATGAGTAATAACTACTTCGATTCAAGACAAATTGCCTAACTAAGCAATAATGATTATTAACTATGTCATTCCAGACAGAACAGTGTTGATTACCTAGAACTGAATTTATTGGACAAATAATTGTCATTTCAGTGACATATTTCCATTTTCACGGAAGATAAGAAATTATTTCTGCAAGTGAAACATGTCTTGTGTGAACCTGTGTTTTTGCGTGAGTGGGTTAAAAAATGGTGAGGAATGGAATAATGGCGAGGCCTGGAAACTTGTGAGAGTCAGGAAAAAATGTTCAGCAAATGAACAGGGTGGGTTTATTTTCAACGGATTCCTCCCCACCTCCCGGGGAAACATGTTGCGATAAATTTGGATTCCGTCATGTTCACTCCCACAAATCTTCCATTGATTCCTACTCAGTACACAAATTTGCGATTCTTATCTTGGTTTCAGGGTTGATATACCTAGAAGTCCGAATACAGTTTTCATTTAAATTTCGCCATAGTCATCCGGAGCATGAGAACGGATCAGTATTAGACCAGGGAAATTTCTGAATGAAGAATGAGACATTGAGGAATTTATAAAAAACATCATGTGATGGCTTTTTTGGACATAAGAATTTTCGCGCTTGTATAAAAATTTCTGTTTTTTCCTTCAAAGTTATATTTTTGGTGTCTCTGAGACTTGTCTTGGCTTTGGTAGTAATATATTACCGTTTTCGTTTGAAAAAATATGATACAATTTTTAAATTTTTGTGACGTAAACTTTTCAACAGTTTGTCAATGCATCGCTTATCAATGCATGTTCATTATTACGTTTCCCTTATTTCAGTCATGGAACAGATAATTATTTTGACATCGTGCTGTGCTGTCAACTTTTCAGCAATAGTGTCTTAATTTGCACATGTGTTATTTAATTTTTCGCACGTTTCACCGAAAAATTATGTTTCTCTCCTTCATTTGATGCTTACCTGCGAAGGTATGTATCGTTTTTGATTTTCCATCTTTTCTTCAATAACGTTTTCAATAACGGCGTTTCCCAATAAATTTTGCGCTTGTCCATCTCATTCCATGCTTAAATATTTCCTTTGTTGTACATGGCTGGATTACAATTTTGCTCTCTCCTCTCGTGGCAATAAGTAACACCGCGTTTTCATTTCTACTTCTTATCGAAGCTTTCTTTCCAATGCATTTTTCAATTTTGAATTTCAAATGCAGCATCTCATTTGATATTTCGGCCTTTAAGTACATCGATAAATCAATAGTTTTCACTCTTTCTCAAAACTATAATCCCATTTTCTAATAAGAAGGTTGAATGGTTTTAATGAAAGATTATCGTTTTTCACCATATTCTTAATGCTAATAGAAGAAAGGGTACAGTAAAAGAGTTTGGGAACACATCCCGACATTTCCTCTGTATTGTGTCAATATTTAAAGTGAAATCAAATCTGCTAAAGGTGAGTGTAAAACAGGCAAAACGTGGAATTTAGTTAAACACTATTTTCTTGCAGCATTTATTTAGTTTGGACTACACTCTCCCCCTCCTCTCAATAAAGCATGCCCTCACGAAAAGAATGTGAACTGGAGACGAGCTAAAGTCCGTTAGATCCGTATACACTGATAGAAAGGTCAAAATATTTGAGTCAATGAAATTTCAATAAATAAAGAGGCATCAACCGTTAGTTTTTTCGATTAATTAGCTATTATTGTCGGCCCCGGTGGCGGCGGGGTAAAGTCCTCGCCTGCTACCCTGAGGGTCGCGGGTTCGAGTCCCGCCTGGGTAGGATACTATCTGCTCAGGACATGGGTGTGTGTGTCCCGTCCGTTGTTACTGTTATCCACCCGACGTAAAATGGCCAAATGTGCTGTATTCGGGGCAGTGAAAATAAATGAAAAAATAAAAATAATAATTATTTCACTTACAATAGGAGCAAAATACCGTCTTTCAAGTGGCATGACACTGAATCCGGCTCTTTGGGACGGGAAGATGAATAGAAAAACAACATTTGAATTGGTAATATCAGGTACAACTTTGTGAAATCTGTTAACATTGTAATGAGAACACTTAACTTTGTTATTCCACAGATCTTAAGATAAATATCCACATATCTTATAGTATTTCACAAGGTATGTGGAATAACATAGTTCACTGTTATCATTATAACATTTATATTCGTCAAAAATCTGCATTTCAACGCGTCGAATTATACTTTTCAATATAATGAGCAAGTAATATGAGAAAGCAGTATTAACTCAAGCCACATTTGGGAATATATGAAATATCTTATTATTTTAACTCACAAAACCACGATCGAATATCCAGAGGACTCTCATTTCATACGTTATCACTGTCTAAATTATGGCAGGATGCTATTAATTATCTGCGACCGACGCCCTGTCAAAGGGTCGCCTTTAGCTGTGGATAACATTATTCAGGGGACATAATTGGGGCAATATTCACCTTTTAAGAGAGGTATGAGGAAGTCGGGATGATCAGCAGGGGATGACCAGTAGCAACGTGTGGGTTGAAGGTGGGCAGAACAAAAGACATTACGTTACATCCTTAGGGGAAGCGACGGCTCTATGTCCCTTGTTCTATTGCTTGGAGCCCTTGAGCCCCAGGGCTTCGACCCCCCGTTTGCGTTCATGCCTTTAGGCGAGACTTAAGCAAAGTCCTTTTATATAGTTCGGACCACACTTGCCCCTTCTTCTCAATAAGCACCCTCGTGAAAAGAATGTGAAAGGGAGAAGAGACTGAAGGAATTAATTGTTGCTAGTCCTTGCGAGCCTGTCCCATCTTAAGGAAAGGCTTTAAGCCCGAACCGACGAGATTTAGGATGATGGCGGATAGATAGAGCTGATGCTTGAGGGAGAGCGCAGTGCTAGCGATCGACCTCCTGAGTGACCCCGGTTAAAACATTGCTCGTCTTACTTTTGTCTCTAAATACGACCCACGATACCCTAATACCTCTTCCGAAGGGTTGGAATGGTTAAAAAAAAGTCGACTCTCAACTTCGAATTCGGACACTTTGACCTTTGACGTCGATTAGCCGTTTGCAAAATAACCGTTGGATTTCAACAATAACTGTTGGATTTTAACAGTTACTGCTGGATTTCAACAGTTACTGGTGGATTTTAACAGTTACTGTCGAATGTTTCAACAGTAACTGTTGGATTTAACGGTAACTGGTGAAAAACAACAGTTACTGTACTATATTTACTACTGACTCTCTTCATCATGAGAGTGAATTAATCTGCATCCATATTTTTAGCGATCTGATGTGCATCTTCACTTCCACTAGACAACTCAAATGTTGAAGATTTTCACTATTATTTTCCCACTTATTTGGGGAAAATAGCTCTTACTTGAATTTAATTATGCAATTTTTAACTGGTTTAATGTTTAGTTGGGCTTACTCATACATTATGCAGCTTACAATATAATTTTTCAGCATATACTAGGGTGGATTTAACAGCAATTATCAGGTTTACCAGCGGTTTTTGAATTCTACGGTAACTGTTGAATTGTGCAGCAGTTGTTGGAATGTACATAGGCAACTGTTGGACTCAACAGTTACTGTTGGATTTAACAGTACCGTTGGATTCACAGTAACTGTTAGATTCAACAGTAACTGTTGGATGCAACGGTTGTCTCAATTAACTGTTGATAATTTTCAACAGTGTTTTTGCAAAGGGAGGTAAAAGACTTTCGTCGACTTTAACTTAATTTCCAACAAACGAGTTAACACGATTCAATAGAGCGAAAGGGAACGAAACTATGTTACTTTGGGTCTACTCAATACATTTGGATCAAGTTGCAATTGTATGGGACAAAATTAGTCAAGACCAGCGTCAACAGCACAAAAATTGTACAAGGGACCATTTTATTCTAAAAAAAAACATACAATCTGCATTCGGAACTCAAAACATTGCTCAAACAAAGTCGTGTTTACATAAATGCACTAAACCAATTATAGGGACCATGAATATGTATTATAAATTGTGATCTCGTTGCCAAAAACTGTTTAGAATTCCGTAAACAAACAACTTTTTGGAATGTGGTGCCGCCTGGTGATAAAAGACGGAAGTTCAAATGTAAATACAGTCGACAGATTATAAATAAACACGTCTTACTGGTTTTAGCATGAATATACATGGGTTTTACTTACAATTAATCATAATGCAGTGGATAACAAGTGTAGTAATGATCCAGGGACATGTGGTATCTTCATGAGTATTCCCAAAGGATATCATTGCAGTGTAGGTAAAAAGGAATGCAATTACCACCGCCTTGAACAGATTCTTATTTTACAACCCAAGTCTCCTATTTTGGGTCCTCATAGACTCATACCCTGTTTTGCAGCCTGGTACGAAGTAAGTTCTGTTAAACAAGGCATTCAAAATTCTTTATTTGCGCCAAGCGGGCTTAATGCATTCCAATTAGAATCAGAGTCTGGCAAACATCGTCGTCGGCACGCGATGGACGTTTCATAGACCTCTGACACATTTCCTGTAATAGACATTTCCTCTCTAGCATTTACAAAGTAACTTTTAGGTCACAAAAGCAGCAACATATTATTAAAAGCGTCAAGTAATTCATATCTCCTCGATTGTTATTAAATATTCACCACAATCTCACGTTATCAACAATAAATTACGTCTATTTACAATAACAACAGAAAAGACTCTAATCGAAGTGGCACCAAGGACTGGGTGAACTAAAAGTGGAAATTTCGGCAACACGTAGCCAATGCAACGACTCTATACATCTGAATAACTTTACCCATCCATAATATATAATTTAATTTGTTTATCCATAATATATATTCAATGTTGTTGCAATAAAAAATTGCCAATTCTTCGCACAACCGAAGGAGGATTGAGCCATGGAATCTACAAAACTCTCCTTTCACACTACTGGACAGTTTTTGTTTTGCAAGTGAAAAAATTGCGCACGTCCGCACTTCATTACGTGCGTATTTAACTACTCTTACCCACCAAAAGAAGAAATGGCTATGAGACATATGAATGAAGTCCACCGGGATTTGTAAAAGTGTGTGATGAGAGCAGAAAACTTATTCAACTGAAGTATCAGGAATAATTTATTAATGAGGAGATAAAGGACCAGTATAAAGGATAAAGGACCAAAGGATGAGAAAACGAGAACAAGCAGAGTGTTCCTGGGGGAAAGAACGAGCACAGGCAAGTTAAAGGATGAAGGACTGGCAATGGCGGAAAGAGAGGAAACAGAAATAGTATGAAAGTGGTGTTATCTCATCCTAGATATGGCTGAAACGACTCTAAAAATAATTATGAGAGAAATTAGATACGTTTATGGATCCGGATCATCACATTTCTCTTGGTCTGCTTGAGATGGGCCGTCGTTGATCAGACCAGTTCTCTTGTTGCTGTTGCCGGTGTTCTAAGCTTCAGCCATAACCATGTGCTCGGACCTGTAGTGAGTCATGTGAGTTCTTATGATCCCGTTGTACTTAAATTCTCAATTAAAAACTGTACCCCTCACATTGAAATTTATCAGTTTACTAAGGCTACATTTGCCACTGACATACGTACACCGACCTCCTTGATGAGCACGTAATTAATAAATATGCCTCCTAGATGTTGTGATTTGAAAAAAAGCTACTCGTCTCATCTTATATTCTGAACAATCGCGACGGAAAGGTATTGGAAAGTCGAAGTCGACTTGATTCGAACGTCAAAATTTTACTTCAAAAGTCGACTATTTTGAGATCAAAACTTAATTTAAAAAATCGATCAAAAGTCAACTTAAGTAATCAACTTGTGATTTTTGTAAGACTGCTTATTTGATCGGAAATATCTCACACTCAAACCACCGCCCGCTCTAACCTGCTAAAATACGAGCCTTCTTAGCCCGAACACCATGAAAGTAGTCCTCTGTGGGAAAGTAGCCCTCTATGGCTAGGAATGTGGAAATACCAGTTGATCGTATACTATAAACTTTATACTCTAATTTGAAGAACTAATTACGCAATGGAATGATAATCCATCAAATAGGTAATCCACAAGAAAAAAAACTATTCTTATCAATTTTGAATGAATAGGGTAAACTTTGTTTTTCCACAATGAATTTAATGACTTACGACCATGGTTTCGACAATAAACCATGGTTAAAAGTCATTAAATTCATTGTGGAAAAATAGAGTTTACCCTATTCATCCAGAAATGTTTTACAAATTCCATAAAGTATTGCCGGAAACCACCAACACTATTCTAATCAAATTATCTTTGCTTTATGCCTCATATGAGAAAACAGGTGAAATGGCTTACGTATACCAGGTACAACCCTTACGATCAATATTTTTAGGCCAGTTATTATGAGAGCAAGAAATGACCAGTTAGTGTGGACGATGTCACGTGAAAAAAATAAGCCATTTATGGAATACAAAAATAATACGTGGAAATTGTAATTTCCCTAGCAATGTATATTTTCCTGGCTCCCGTAAACTTGTCAGGTTAATGCAAGACACTGTCTACTCGGTGGAACTCCTTTATAATGAATAAAAAATCTGGTTATAATCCCCCACTTTATTCAAGCCAACACGACCTAGGTTTCAGTATATCACACCGTTGTGAGGTACAAGCAGTAGGGTGGCTAAAACTCATATAGGTACCCGAAGGGGAATTTGAAAACAAGGAAGAAGGGGAGCATAGGAGCAAAGGACACATCTGTTTATGAACAGAGGGGGTGGGGTGGCCTTGGAGGAAGGGTTTTTGCGTCAGGAAAGTAAAAATTAAAACAAAGGGGGCTGGGGTTGAAGAAATACACTGCCATTAAGGATAAAAGACATGAGGAGTCTAAGATGTTAAAGGAATTGAGGTTGAGAGTCTTGGGGGAGTATGGTAGAGTGAAGCAAAGGAGAGGTGTATTGGAGGGAAACAAACGGTCATTACAAATTTTAGCGGGGAAATTCACAATTTCAAACTGTTCGAAAAAGTCCAGTTTACATCCTTTTGTTTATACAATTTAAAATATTAAGGTTTAAAATCACACCTATGGTTTTCGTCACATAAGTGCTTTGCTATTCAAGAAGATTGGTCATTATTAAAGAAAAACATTATCTATGTTCTTTCATTCTGATATTGAAATTTCTCCAGGTTTGTCCAATGTATCTAACATTATAAGTTCCACACAACAACTGGTATAACCCACTTTTCTGTAAATTACCATACTTTTCCCTTTGCATTTAAAAGTATTTTTTCCACTGATACATGATTTTAAAATTACACTTTAGTAATATTATGTTGTTATGCTAAATACATTTATGGCTTTCATTGCTAATAAATGTACCTGAAACCCATAATGATATTCCAAAAATTATTAAAAATGTATTGTTTTTTAAAATAATCTGTTTTTAAAGTTTAACATTTGGTAAAAAAATAAAGCAATCCATTCTGGTTGGGTCAGAATTCAAATTCACACATCTTACTGCAGGAATAGTCTCGAATAAACTGCACGAATTTGAGATGGAGGAAGACTTAAAATAGAAAGAGTTGAGGAGGAAATGATTTTAATGAGAATGGCTGGACGGATTTTGTGCCAAGACTGGTATGGACCGGAAAATCTTGGAAGCCATTCTTTTGTCCCTCCCTAGCCATTGTGGCGAGAAGGGTGTGTCTTGTTAAATGAAGCGCATAATAGGACGGTGTTCGCTTTAATCCAAAAATTAAGACCTGGAGAAGGTTATAGCCCTTTGGTTGCCCTTGTGGGAAGAGAGGAAGTAAATTTGCGAGTGACTGTCAGGGAAATCTATCTGTCAGGGGAAAGAAGAGCCATAATCATGAAAGTACATTCGGGGTTATGTGGATATCATTGCGCCATCTATAAAAAGTATAGGGTGAGTAATATAAAACATTTGAAAGCGTTTATTGCTTTTTTATACCATCAAATTGAAGAGAGAGATAGAACAAGAGCTTGATGCGTCAATTGATTACATTTGAAGAATAATAAATTTGGAGTTTTTGATAAGGAGAATAGGGAGAACAATTGTTTGATGAGGGAAAATGGTGAAGTAGTTGAACAAGTGGATGATTTTGTGTTCTTAGGTAAGATGTTTGCGGAAGATTGATGGATAGACGAGGAGATAAAGAGAGGTGTAAATACTGGAAGGAAAGTGGTAGGTAGCGTGCAGAGCATATCAAGGATTGAATGCCTGTCTAAGGAAGCAAAAATTGCCGTGCACTAAAGTGTAATTCTCCACACTTTGTTGCATGGTAGTGATACATGGGTATGTCAGGATAGACATAAGAGTAGACTTAACGCCGTGGGTATGAGTTATCTGAGGAGTGTTTGTGGCAAAAGTAGGATGGATAGGGTCAAGATTGAGTGGGTATTAAATGAATGTGGATAAGATGCTCCAGTAATGGACAGATATGAAAGAAGTGTACTTCGTTGGTTTGGTCATGTGAAGAGAATGGATGAGAGTCGTATAACGAAACATATATATGAGAGTAGAATGAATGGTGTGAGAGGTAGAGGTAGTCCGAGAAAGTTGTGGTTGAATGTGGTCGAGGAAATTCTTAGGAGGAGGAATATTAGGAGTCTTAAAAACAGGATGGGCGTGTACGAATCAGCCTATGGGGGTAAATGAGGTGAAGATGATTTGCAAGGATAGGTCAGTATAAAGGAAATTATTGAAGCAGAGTTAGGGTTACAAATATGTATTTATGAGAGTCTCTGCCTTCCCCGGAAGGGAACGGCGTGATTGGTATGTATGTGGAATTTATTAAATTTTCACTCATCCTGAACTCTGAAAATCATGAATTATTCCAAAATGCGTAAACTACATTGGATTTTTTTCCTTTCTATGTGGAGATAGTTCGAATTATAAAGGCATTAGTGGTAGTGGTTTTCCCAGAAAACAGGGGCGAAGATAATATTTTCTCTCGAATCATGCGAGGAAAGCTTAGTAATAAAAGTTAATTTCTCTGCATGGTGGCCATTTTATCGATATTTTACGTTTCACTATTCAGTGGTTCATATCTATTCCCGCCCTTTTAGAGTATCATAAGTAGTAGTCATGGTAAAGAGTTGTAGAACAGCCGCATTTTTTAAAATTAGAAATGAATTCGAAGAAAAAACTTTGTAGAGGCTTTAAGAAATTGTATTTGAAGATTAATCACTATAAAATCACAATAAAATCAATCTAGTCGAAATATATGGACACATGGCATTTTGATGGTTCATAAAAGAGCTATTTTTGTTCTACCGTGATGCTGAAAAATGTACTGCCAAGAAATGCCATACTTTCATTGATTGGCAACCCCTACACAAGAATATTTCTTCTGAGGTGCCTAATTGCGCCGTTTTTGTATGTATTTTGGTGTATACTTTTTGCAGTGAAATGATTTTGTTTATGTTGAAATGGTTTCACGGATGGGAATGGTCATTACAAAGCTCAAATTCTTGGGAGAGGATAGCTGTGCTTTTATTTAGGATTTATTGAGAAAACAAAGATCTCAATAGGACGGTTAGAACGTCAACGTCTCTATGACATGTCAAAAGTATGCTATTTAGATTTAGTCGTCTGACGGTCTCTAGCCTCCGGCTATGTATACCTCCATACTCATTGATTGATCATCAGAGACCGTGTCATTTTCAATTGCTCCATCTACAATTTCCGTGAGATTGCCTGAGATTAGGGATGACTGCGCGAAGATTAGGGTATTTGCTCGCGCTCAGCCTCAGAGCAAATATCCTTTGACTCTGATACTGGACCAATTCGAGCATTCGTGACACTCAGCAGTTGATTTTTTTAATAAAACTCCCGTTTTCTATTGAGGAGCAAAACCCTAATTGATTAATCATGTTGTCACTACTACTATAGTTAACACAATTTTGTGGAACTCACCGTGGAAAAATCATTCGCCTAGACTGAGAATCGAACCCAGATCCCTCGATTTCGCTGATGATTTTTCCACTGTGTGAGTTTCACACAATTATGTGATCACTAGCGGGTGACTCCATTGAAGTAACTGCGCGGCTAGTTCCGTGGTTCTTTGAAAATATTACAGCTAAGTTTGAAAGTTATATTTTTAACTCGAGGACATTCTCTGAAAGAATTTTTAACACTCTGTTGTGATTAAAATGGTGCAATATGAATTAGGCTCCATCTTTAATCATCTGAAATCTTTATGAGATGCATTGAGCGTTGACTGTTATTCTCTCCGCCATTTTGCGAGAATCTTTCTTTTTTTCAGCTAATGTCTCTTGTTTAACGTAGGTAAATATCAAATATTGGACAAAAAGTAGCATCGTCAGAAAAGGGTTGTTGAACATTCTGCGTCCTTTATGTCTTTTCGGTTGTTTCACTTTCAGCAGCCGACATTCATGATGGATGCCTTTAATTAGCACTTAATGAATAAATACGGCTTTCTTGTCCATTTGTTTTTCAACTATGTGTTACTCTCCTATTACTTCACTCATTGCACGTTTTAAAGATATGCGTTCTCAAATAAACAAATGTGATCCTGTTGAGCTTATCTCTAGTTGATATCCTCCATACTTTGCATGTGTATAATCCTCTCATTCTATTGAAGTATTTTCCTGCGAACAGTCACCACATTGATTGCGCCATGAGTTATTCTATTGAGTAAACTCTCCATCTGCTTTTATACATCTTAATATTATTCTTACGATGGAGAATTTTGTATAAAACTTGGAATCTTTTATGTTCACCTGGATTCTGCGTTGTGCCTCGGCAGTCTAATACATTTCCAGATCCCTTCAAGAAGAAGCTGCCATTCAAGCTGTTGTATACATCTGTCGCCAGTTGGTACCTAGAAACGACGTGAGTGTTCCGATCGTATTCCCTCAATATCACCTTATCTCCCCATCTCTCCGGAAGGAACATATTAAGCCGTAAGGAAAGTATCCATATGTCTTTTTCTCTCGGTCTTTACGCGCCCTTCGAGACACAGGGGAAGGGATCGAATGCATGACCGTCGTAAAAAGACGAGGAATTCAGCTGTGCTCCCCTCGATGGGTGAAACGAATTCCTCTTGGAATAGTCTCTTACATGCTCTCTTTATCCTGATGTTTTTCTCCTCTTGCAAATTTTCATCGCCCACATCCTTTCTGCACTTCCCCTTTCATTTCCTCTCTTCTCTGTCTCTATTCATTCTCGTGGCCTTTCCTCCAAACACTCATCTTGCATCGCCTCTCGGAACGAATTGCATCAAAAGCAATACTTCGCTCATCATCCATTTTCTGGCCCCTGCCCTGTGTGAGAACTCTGCTTTCAGAATTTGGGTCACGAGGTTTTATTTCTTGATTTGTTCTACTTTAAATTCAATTTTCTTGGCAGAACTTCTATATTTTACCATTTTCATGCAGTGAAGAAAACTGCGCTCACAGCACTGGACCAGATATTAAAACAATAAAAATCAACAGACATATTAACCATTATTAATACAAAAATTAGGTAACTAAGGTGCACAAATGAATCATCGTCTTTGTCAACTTTATTCGTTTCGTACTTAATACAGTCGATATGAATTGCTTTACGTGAATAGTATACACATTAATTTTTGCTTTACGTGAATAGTATACACATAAATTTTTCGGCCATTGCAGGCTGCTGTTCCACCATATTTTGCCTGAAATTGGTTATTTGAGTTGAAAGAGTAAAAAATTATTTTGTTCGCAAATTAATTTATTAAATTAAAATTTTTAAAATAGATGTACGAAAACGCAAATTAATTTATTAAATTAAAATTAAAAAAAAAGATGTACGAAAAATGTACCGTTGTGAGAAATTGTTCATACTCAAACGAGTGAAATCGGACCAGAAACAAGCATGCAGCGACGAGAGAGTTTGCTTAAAGAGGATAGCCACTATGAGGTGAAGACATCCGCAGAAAGTGATGGAAGTGAAAGGAGAATTAAATCTAAGAGTTATAAAACTGAAGAGAGGAAGAAATTCCTTTTCATGCGACACTGTGCTCCCCAATCACCTCCAATCAAATTAATCCGTTCAAAGCTCTTGACCTTGGTCACTCGTATTTTTATCTTATTAGCGCTGATTAACCGTCTTCCATTCATTTTCTGACTACCATGTTCTATTACATGAAGTAATATTGAAAAAACTCAAGTACTTGATGAGGATTATGATAATAATGGTAATACACCGAGGGTCATTGATTAAGAAATTGAACAGGTGGACGATTTAGTGCATCTTGGCCGAATGTTTGCAAAAGATAGACTGATGAAGATATCAGGATGCATTTGAATTCAGCTAGAACAGTCTTAGGTTGTATGTGAAGTACATCTAGGAATGGGAGAAAGTCAACAGAAGCGAAAATAAAAGTGTTTGAGAAGTTTTCTTCCTCGATTGTAACACATGTCGGTGGAGTATGGGTTCCATAGGAGTGGACAAAATGCAATGGGAACAATGGGCCCTTTGGGGTGTTCGCGGCGAAAGTAGGATGCATTGGGTTTGGCATGAGAGGGTGATGGAAGAATGTTGGCAGATTGCTCAAGTGATGGATGTATAAACAAATAAGTGTAATTAAAAAAAATGTTTAAAAAAATACGAGTATGTGTTAACAAATTGGGCATTAAAGCAGCCCCTGAAGCGTGGAAGATATGAAAGGAGTGTGCATCGTCAGTTTGGCCACATGATATGAACGGACGAGAGTCGAATAGCTATGCTGATATATATATATATATATATATTTATTTATTTAACAATTTTACATTACAGTTCTGTCTAGTTATGCCTGTCGACGGGATATATTTCATATTTAATCTCACAATATTTTAAAATAATATTTAGTTCATGCAGCTTAGGCTCTCTATTAAAATAAAGAAAGTAAAGAATAAATAAATTAGTGAAAGGAATATACGATTACATTTGCAATAACATATCCTTATGGAGCGACCCTTTAACAATATTTTTATAGCGTTTTACATGTACACATAATTTATTTGTCTTTTATTCTCTGTATTAGGCTTTTATTTGGTCTTTTCGCATATTAATTTTAATATTACATGCATTTTAAAATTACAATATTACAAATCTTATAATATGTATAAGCACGATAATTTTGCATTCAATAACCTTAATCGATTTTATAATAATAATTACTACTTTATCATCATCCTTATAATTATATAAAAAAGACATTAAGATGTGATTTATGGTCCTGCTAAGCCATCATTTAATGGCTTGTCAGCAGGTGCCGCGTTACATTTTTTAAATTCACTTCATATTTTATGCGTTAAAAAAATTAAAAATATTTCACGCATAAAATGGTTTTGGACTACATCTATCTTCATCATCGCCATTATTTGTTTACAAAATCACATTTTTTCGCACAGCACAAGGATCAGATTACAAAACTATTGCATATAGTCATCCGGTCCACCTGAGCCAAAGGCTTGTCAGAATAGACAAAGAATCCTCATGCAACACTTTTATAAGAATTGCTGGTATATGATGGTAGAATAAATATTGTGAGAGGGAGATTTAGACCGCAAGGGTTATAGCTGAAAGTGGTAGAAAGGGGAGAGACTATAAGAGGGAGAAATGTTAGGGTTCTCAATAACAGAAGAGCGTGCATTAAGTGGTGTATGAGTGTAAAGGAAACGAAAGTGGTTCCTTCCCGAAAGGAATGGGAATGTGGAATTATTTACGAAATTATTTAAAGGGAACCAGCTTTCTACGGCTGACGGCAATAACTAAATTCTGACTCTGCGCACCTCGAAAGGGAACAGCGTGATGGGTATCCATGATGATGTCTCCGCAGATGTATCTCTTTAAAGTGCCAGATATTGACTATGTAGGGTCAGAGTATCGTTCGATCCATCGGATTTTGTAGCAAAAGGGTAGACATTTTTCTTTCTCTTTCGTCCCCCCTCCTCTTGAAAAAATTTTAGACCCAAAAAATTGGTTTATAAAATGACCGAATTTAAATACTCCTTCCTAAAAATCATTTATGAATAATTAAATATATTCAGTTCAAAATATTCGAAAAGGTAGCCTTTTTCTGTTTTTAATTCTTTAGTTTCAATGTTGCCAAGGAAGTAGTGAAAGAGAGGGCTTGAAATAACCTGAAGAAATTCCCTTAGTAAATAGTACAATTAATTTCTTGGGCAACTTCAACGTTCCTCTTAATACACTCCTTTCGATAGAAAGAGAAAAAGTTTTGTAAAATTAAAATATTAAATATTATAAAAAATAGAAAATAGTCATCGGTGAAATGTAAGTGAATTTAACGTCAACGAGCAATATTCTTTCTGACAATTCTATTCTAATGATTTTGTGGTCAGAATGGATATGAGCAAAATGTACGCTTAACTTTGCGAGCCTTAAGAACGTTAAAGTGAGAGCCCCCGCAGGTGTTCTTGAGAATATGCGATTTTCGAAAATATTACCACCATGAAACATACCTGATTTTCGGCAGCGTGATTTTTATTCACACTCCTTTTTTCTGAGGCAATCGACAGTAGAGACATCAATGATAATGCGTATTACTGCAGAAGCTTGGAAACAAAGATTTTCGGGAATGCTTCCGCGTAGGTTCATTCTGATAACGACAGATTTGGAACGGATTTCATTCAATTATTTCATCTGCTGTTTCTTCATTCTACTCCTTGTTCTTATTCAATTCTTGCTCTTAAACTCTGTGTAGTTGTATCTCTTAAAGGTTTAAAATTACATCAGGGGTTTCCTGTCAGTTTTGATAAGAATCAACACTTCTTTTCTTCTTACACGTCAATTTAGATTAATTTCTGTCGTCCTTTTGAGACAATTTTTCTGGTATCTCATGGGAGGAGATATAACACTTCTTCCCATTGAAGCTTTGTTCTGACATCATCCTTTCTTTAGCTCATTATATAACTTTCCCACTTGTGTTACTTTTAGCTTTCATGTATAATAATATATTTGAGTTTAAATGAATACATGAGTGGTACATGGACACTTTAAACTTTTAACGATAATATCTTCTTTGGAATGGGACGTTCGCAAAAGTGGTTTGCTGCTAGATATTAAATGAAATTGAGCTGAATGTGGTTGGATGTGTCTCAATGCTCAACACTGGAGGAACAAGGAAGATATGAATGCTTTTGAGTTCTGTTGGCCCGTTTTAAATTTAATTCTGTTTTCTGATAAATCAACTGCTATATCATTCTTTTTCAGCATGAAATGGTCTTTATACGTTGGAAATAAGCAAAATAAGTAAAGAAATATAAGACTTATTAATGAATTTAATTTCGTTTTTGATATTTTTTGTTTTTCGGAGTCACCTGCGGCAGTGTAATCCTTAAATTTTGAAGATCGACCCGCTTTCTTGAGAAATGATTTTTTTTCCATTTTCTCGTCCTTGCATCGTCTCTGCGAGTCTCCGAAAATGACTCTGGAATCACCCACTACTTCGCTCCTATGATTTTAACTCTTAAGTGCCCTCTCACTTCCGCATTAGGCTGCCGTTCTGAGATCTCTCCTCCCTCTCTCTCTCTCTCTCACGTATCTCAAACTAAAAGGGTTGAGTAGTCGGCAAATCGAATTCCCTGCCGGAATCACTCAAGAGAATGGGTGCCCTCATTTCACGCCGCTTCTCACTGGTTCTCTCTCTCCAATATAATCGATTGAATAATCACCTCGATTTATCGGTATCCATGTGCTACATTTTTATTTATTTATTTTATTTTTTAAATATTCTCAATATAATTACAGGAATAATCCTGCTAAGCCTTATGGATTGTTCTGTTATGTGCTGTTATTAATTAAAAAATATATTCACAACATTGAATCAGTCAAAAATATTTAAAAAATTGTTACAAACCAAAAATGCAATAAAAGCATATAAATACACACAAAGACGCAATTAAATCATTAATTCCAATAGCATAAGCGCAAAAGTTTATTTTTATTAAACAAATTTACAAAAGTGTAAACAAATGTTCGAATGGAACACAACATTTTTTAATCAAAACAACACTGAACTCTCGCAAACATTTAAACATTTAAAATATCGACGAAAATTCATAAATTAAATTGAAACACATAAATATTCACAAAACATAAATCAAACTTTAGTATTAAATCATAACTACCTTAGAATATGTGCAATTTTTCGAAATAACAAATGCACAGCATTGATTATTAGCAACGATAGGTAGCATAATATATCGAAAGAGTGATAGATGTTGCTATTTTGTAGAGCAGTCACTGTTGATTGTTGCTTTGAGGACGTCTGTACCCAATAGCATTGCCTAAAAAAGAGTTTCTGCGACGCATGCTTTCCTTCTGCTTCTGGAGCCCCTTATTCCGCACCTATTCTTCGAATTTGAAAGACTAACTAACTATTTAATTTGGTGATGAATGGCTACGAGAAAAATAGAATATTAGTCATGATTATTTTGAAACTGTTTTACATCTACCTAGTCATCTATTACTGTAAGGAAAAATATAAATGATTCAAAATGCTATGGACAGTTCAATTTGTAAACTAAGCATGTCATATAATTTAACTCTTTACGTGTGTGAAACAAGTTAAACTTTATGGCTAAGTTGTTCGAATTTGTCTGTGTTGACTAAATGTCTCTTTTTACTGTTCCCAACTTAGGTTTATTTGCTTCTCACTAGGCCGACTGCTTCTTTGAGTAGATCAAAAAACAGAAGACACTTTGCGTTTTTCTTTTGTTTACCTTTCGTTATTTGTTTGCGCCATGAAATAGCTCTCAACTTATAATTAAAATAATTTGTCGTTTGATGATTACGGCATAAAATTCTGTGATATAAACTTAGATAACTCACACGATGTTTGTCGTCGATATGGGGTTGTTTATAATGATATTTTCCCGTAGGAATGCTCTTTCAGAATGGCGATTGAAACCTTGTGTCTCCTAGAGACTTGCTTCGCTAAATTTAAACTTTTTAGTGACACTCATGGCCTTTCAGTCATCTATTACTCTTTGCCATGAGTTAAAAGAATGACTTTTCTTTCTTTCTGACACAATATATATTACTGTCGTTGATAATGCCGTTGGCTTCTTGTTTGCATGTGGCGACACACACGGCGTGTCCTCCTCCTCAGTTTGCCCGGCGGTTGCGTCAAAAGAAGCGTGCCCTGGTCACGTAGACGACCCCATTCGCTGAAGCGCTGCTTGTTTCGTTAACATTAATTTTTTTCAAAGGGCCGCTTTTGGTTATGACTGCCGGTGACAGGTGGGGGAAGATGATGGGGAGGGTCGTAAACTGCCGAGAAAAAACGGTGCTGGACCGCCGTAATGTAATAGCCCATTAACCACGAGTGTATTTCATTTTTCTTCCCTCGGCTGAGCTGTAGTGGCCGGGTGGGAGAGTTGAGTTTGTTAGAGGACACGACGAGGCACACGGGGTCAAATAAATCTTTCCTCGTCCGAGAAGTATGAGAGAGGGCTGTTACTCGCTGGGATTTTTGTCAGAGGCCAGAGGACGGGGAGAAAAATTTACTGTCTTACGTTATCTTCTTTTGCTCAATATTTGGTGCTGTTTCTCGGTTTTATATTCACCTGGATTGCCTTAGCTATGCTTCATGGCCCTCAAATGATGTTGATTGCCCATGGGTCTCTAAGATACCCACTGGTATAGTAGCGTATTTTTTCTTTGAATGATCTCGGTCTTGGGTAAACCTTGAATAGCTTCTTCGCATCCTCACAGAAACTAATAAAGTTGGATTTGATGTCTCGTCTTTTGTTATTTCAGGGAAATAATTGCCCTGGTGATTTCCAAAACACATCAGCAAGAACATCTTTTAAACAATAGAAAAAGAGTGTAGCAAGTTCAGAAATACAAATACTTAGGCTCTATTGTAAACGAAGACAATGCAATTCAAATGAGATGAAAACAAGAAGAGGTCAGGCTTAAAAGCACCTTTAACAAAATGGAAAAGGCCCTCTGCCCAAGAGATCTTTTTTTAAGTGTAAAAATTAGATTGTTTAGGTGTTATATATTTTCAACTCTTTCATATGGAATGGAAGCTTAGACTCTAAAGAAAAGAGAAATAAATAGTCTAGACGCATTTGAAAAGTAGACATACTGAAGAATCCTTCGTATTAGTTGGGTTTTGAGGACCGCAAATGAAGAAGTCCTGTAGCAAGAATGGGAAAAAAGCAAAGAAGTGATAAATACAGTAAAAGTAAGGAAGTTACAATACTTAGGGCACATTATGAGAAGAGAAAAATCTAACCTTTTGCAAATAATTCTACAGGGGAAGATTTGTGGCAGAAGAAACAGAGGAAGAAGACGTACATCCTGACAGGACAACTTAAAATCATGGCACAGTTGCTCACCCATAGAGCTGCTGAGATCGGCGCGGTCAAGATCTAGTGTGACCATGGTGACTGCCAACCTCCTGAGAGGAGACGGCACATGAACAAGGAACAATGCCCTGCTGGTTGTTAATCGTTGAAATACTCTTATACAAGTCCCATTTCAGTCTTAGGTATTATACTGTTATTTACAATATGCATGACTCCTCATATTAAACACTTGATGACAGTCCCAGAGTATAATAAATACGACGTAAATGAATAGGCATCCGCTGCTGAAAAATTATTAAAGTAATTATAAAAGTATTACCTGGCACCCGCTTGTGGGAATTAATTTGCCTGTCTTCAAAATTTGGAGAGCGTTCGTAATTTCTAATAGTGTAATTCCGGGCACACACGAGCGTAAATCTCCGACTAATATCCATCGCTTGCCTTGAGTGGTGCTCTAGATATCGTGAAAGGTTGAGTTATGTGCGTCAGATATGAATGCACAACACTTACTCTCGATATGGGTCTGTGGTAAAAATTTAATGACTAGTGGCCGGCTGCAGGAACATTTAGTTATGGAATCAATATAAATGAGATCCATAAAGTTATTGATCTCATAAAAATATTCGGGTTGCACACACATTGATTGGATACGTAACTTACCTGCCAATAGTCAAGATCTTCGAATATTCGATCTAATCTTCCTACGCCGGATTAAATTTATGAAAGTTTAGCCTATAAATAGTTGCTAATGCAAACAACGATTAGCCAGTAAGAGTGAAGTAACTGGTCATCTGTCTCAAAACAACTATATTATCTCGTAATAAAGTCTCCAAGTGGTTAATTGAGCATCCGCCATCTTGGCTACTTATGGAACTCAAAACTCTAACCCATAAGTCATGAAACCAATTAATTTGTCGAATGTTTTTGCAACACTTATTTAATGGTTGCCATGGCTTATGAGTCCCATAACTATACAGAATACATACATGTTGTTCCTTGGCCATAAGAATAAAAATGATTTAATTTCATCAAATATTTGGTGAGGTGTTGCATGCAAAATTTTTTGTTCACGATAATTATTAATTGGTATTTTTATAATCATTAGGTATAACTTGAATGGCTTGCCATTTGACTAACGGGTGAATTTAGATTCGCTTATAGGATTATGATCTGCCATCATTTTCCGTTCAGTTTCATAATACAGACTTACTTTTGGCGAGTTCTACCATTAGAGGAAGTAGAAATATGTTTTGAAAGGCATCAAAAGCGTCATGTCAGCCATCTTTTTGATTGCCTCATGTGTAAAAATATTTGAAGAAAATATTCTTCATCTTCTTCTTCTTCTTACACATAAACAAGAAAGTGTGAATATGCGGTCACTTATATGACTACCAAACCACTGCATGGAATGACGCGACACTTTGTATCGTGATTCCATATGTCACTCCAAAGGTTTAAACCTACTTTTTGTTTACCCAATGGTCTCCGGTTTGACTCCAGACGAGTAAAAGCGTTTTCATAAGACATATATGTAAAATTCTCTTTTCTGGCATGCAGACCTTTTTAATTTTGCATATTTAAATTATAAATAATAACTGTACAAAATTATGACAAACACCAATGAAAAGAAAAATTATTATAAAGTCTTATTCTTGCAATAATTTTTTTTCTGATTAATTTACTTTAAATTTTGAAAAAAAAAACAATATTAAAAGTGCTGAAAATTAAGCGTTTTTGTTACGCTGTCCCCTTGACGACCGATAGCATTGTTGAAGCCGAACCTCATACGGATGTATGAAGAATATAGGTCCAGAACGTATCAATTGAAATAGGAGAATCCATATAAGCAATAAGAAATACATTGTGCACG
The DNA here is from genome assembly GCA_963169105.1 of Ceriagrion tenellum. NCBI lineage: Eukaryota > Metazoa > Arthropoda > Insecta > Odonata > Coenagrionidae > Ceriagrion > Ceriagrion tenellum. Next base: position 7,689,000 of record OY720632.1, on the reverse strand, counting down.
ATATATATCGATATATTGAGATTGATATCGATAGTATAAAATAAGTTCAATGTGTTTTACACCCGTTGAATTTAAACGGGTACCTTCCGCTAGTATTACATAAAATTATGAATGAGAAACTCAGAGGCTTATGATAAGAATCTATTTGGTCACCATTTGATCCAAATTTTCGTCATCTGTTCCTTAATGTACATTCAGAAATGTTTCGTGTATGGAACAGTGTTGAAATGAGAGCAAGGATTTCGTTCGCTAGAATTTCTCGAGGGTCCCCCTTATCTCATCATTTATCCAAGTGAGCCGGAGAGATTGAGAACGAATTCCCGAGGGCAGAGTGCATCGGATGGGAGATTTATCAATCGATTACACATCTCGCTCGAAGGGATATTTTCCACTCCGTCTGTTCCATACTCAATAGCGAACCCGGCGTGCACGCACCTGGTTGTCGGGATTTTTTCTCAGAAAACCATTTCCCTTTTCAATTCCTTGGACGTTAAGTTGAGACATTCTTTGTTCCCTGTCTAACGGACGGGTGCGTTGCCTTTTATCAAAATGCCTGCGATGGCTTATTAATGGGATTTTAGTTCTCACTCGTACGTGAATTTGATACGTATTTGGAGAGACTGTTAAGGCTGGGACACAATCAACGTGTACGTGTAACGTGAGCCGTTAACGGGAATACGCGAAAAGATGGCTGACGGGAAAGTATAGCGAACGGACACAATCAACGTGTACGCGAGAGATGGGCAACTTTCATCTGTCCCGGACACGGGAAACCAATCAGAGTAGTCCTGAGAATCCGGGAATGGGAGCCATCTGTCGGCAGATACATCCAACTGTTGAAGATTGCTCTTGGCGAAGACAACTTATTTACTTCCACTCTTGTTTACACCTGATCTCTTAGTTGCGCCTGCGTTAGTCAATTGTTACTCCGGCCCGCGTTAACGTCGATTGTGACCGCTGACTTGCGTTCCCCGTCTCCCGTTGTCCCGTTAACGTCTCGCGTCACACGTACGCGTTGATTGTGTCCCATCCTTTAGCCTCAAGCGAATTACTTAATGTAATATTCGAAATATTATCAAATATGACCAGCTTGAATTTTTCATAAATGGTCGCAATATTTGGCATAGTTTTTCATGGATGCGTGATGAAGACCTTATAAAAATCACACGCTACTTCAGAACCGGAGGACCGGAGTACACATACTTTAATACTGTAACACTGTAATATGTTGTTTACTCTATACACATATTCCTCATATCTTCATTTTCTCACCGAAATTTTTGATAGAGTGACTTAGATGGGCTTTTTTGGTGACAAAATCTTCCCCTCTCCTGTTTACGCTTCAGTTTTAATGAATTATTTATTGAAATAAAGGGAGAGACTGTTGATTACCATCGTATTATTATTGGCCTAAATTTCCAGTTTCCCCTTGCAAGTCGTATTTGAGCACCGGTGGATGACTCAATGCTCATCCAATTTCACGGCGTTGAGCAAGAAAAATGAGTTATTTTCCTTAATTATCTTCATTTCCGTGGAAATCCATCTAATTACTCTCCCTCTGAAGTCGGATGCGTAAAGAATACCGTTCTCAGGGCTTATTAATCTTTTTTTGCTTCCTTTTTATCTCCATGGAAGTTTCTCTTCTTCATCATTATTGCTTCCCTACTATTCCATCGATGATGTCCGTTCCATGTTCAATTCTCTGATTTCTAAGCGATCCTATTCTCCTTCGATATCATTTTTAAATCATTGGTCTGTGCCTCATTCCATTTTAATGGCTTGCACCTGTAGAAAGTCTAGTCTATACGCGATCAGATATTGAATTAAACTTCAAAACTTTTCGCCAAGTTTAAAGTGTTACCATCATTTCTTTGCTGATTTTATTCTGCGTTTATTATTTTTTTGAAATGTTAATATTTTACTCGAGTATTATCTAAGTTTCCCAACATTAAATTTCTTGTAGAAGAAATTTTCGACTGAACGGTTTTAAATTTTTTTGCGGCATTGTAGACTTGAGACGCGAACAACTAGTTTGCATAAACACCCGTCCAAATTCAACATAGAGGAATATAATGCTTGGTGGTGGTAAAATCTAACACACGTGAGAGGCAATGGGTATATCTGGATTCGAATCCCGGTCAAGTTAAATGATTTTATTTATGGTGATCCCATCCCATCCCACGTTGATCATTTTTACATCCGTAGGTGTTTAAATAGTTCTCCAGTAAACGTTCTAACACAAGTTATAAGTGATAAAAAACACAAAGGTAAGCTCAAGGACACTTCTAGTATTGTATAATAGTAATACTAAGAGTGAAGAAAATTCTCATAATTAATACGCTGTAGTAATGTACATTTTATTGAATTTTTACAAATTTTCTTGAATTCACGAGTGGGGGAAATCCATCGATTTTTTTATTGAAATGGAATGAGAATTTTCTTTGTTCTTATTATTGATGTTATACGATACTAAAAGTATCCTAAAGCTAATTTATGTGTGTTTTTTTACCGTTTATTACTTGTTTTAAAACGTTTACAGAGTTTCTTAGTACCTACAAATAAATATTAAAATTGGTAAAAATGAGTCGGACTTATTTATTTGTGAAACTAAAATGCATGAAAAATACGTCTAATATTATGGATATGTTAAATATTAACATTTCATCATTTGATTTGTTTATTCCCTTGCCTGGGTTGCCATGGTTATCGGAATCCAGTGAAAATCTTATTAAAACCACTCTGAAGGAAAACGTCAGCTTATGGTCTCAGCTAATGGACCATAACCTTTGCTTTCATGGCTGCCTCACTCCTCCGCGGCTTGCCAAACACGCTCGTCAGCACTTGATATTGCTGACAGCAACGCTTTGGACCCCATCAGGCCCCTGGGCCCTCCCTTCTTCGTAATTTGTGAACGGGTGCGTGTTCTGTGTGATGAGAGTAGAGTATGGAGGGAAAAGATTGAGGAGAGGTAATGAGTTGAGTTGGAAGGGCAAGCGCATTTTAGGCTCCGCCAACTTCACTCCTCGCTCATCCTCCGATCCCTAATGGAAGTGAAGAAATAGGGAGAAGTAAGATATGGAACCGTTGTGCATGAATATATATTATGGATTCGGATGTTTGGAATTTTTTCCTAGGCTACGTGTTGCCTAAATTTCCACTTTTAGTTCACTCAGTCCTTGGCGCCACTTCGATTAGTCTTTTCTGTCGTTATTGTAAATAGATGTAGCTAATTGTTGCTAACGTGAGAATGTGGTGAATATTTAATAACAATCGAGAAGATATGAATTATTTGACGCTTTGAATAATATCATGCTATTTTTGTGATCTAAAAGTTACTTAGTAAATGCAAGAGAGGAAATATCTATTACAGAAAATGTGTAAGAGGTTTATGAAACGTCCATCGTGCGCCGACGACGATGTTTGCCAGAATCCGATTCTAATTGGAATGCATTAAGCCCGTTCACCTTGAATAAATAATTCAGAATGCTTTGTTTAAACAGAACTTGCTTCGTACCAGGCTACAAAACAGGGTATGCGTCTACGAGGACCCAAAATAGGAGACGTGGACTGAAAAATAAGAATCTGTTCAAGGCGGCGGTAAGTGCATTCCTTTCGACCTACACTACAATGCTGGCCATTGGGAATACTCATGAAGTCACCTCGAATTATTATTGAATTTCCGTGTAGCGATATTCACGAAGTGCTAATAAGTTAATTATGCATTTGTGTAATTAAATTTGGAGAGGAATTAAATATATCTGTAGACCGGACGATGTGAAAAAGTGTATGATTACGTCCCGCGTGTAGTACTACATTTTTAATCCCCTGTGTTATGATTAATTGTAACTAAATTCCATGTATATTCATGGTAAAACCGGTAAGACGTATTAGTTTACAATCTGTTGACTGTATTTATATTTGAATTTCCGTATTTCATCACTAGGCTGCACCTCTTTCAAAAAAGTTGTTTGTTTACGGAATTCTAGACAACAGTTTTGGCAACGACATCAAATTCATTACAAGTATAGTGTATATTCATGCCGTAATGATGGAAGACAGATAATGCTACTTTATGCATGGCAACTTTGACTTCTAAGGGAGTAATGAGTTTAGCGATATGTCCAATTGAATTGCTTCTTGCACGACATTGCTCTATTCACTTATGACTTCCGGTTATTTTCAAAGAAATGAATGACGAAAATATACACGTAATATTATAACATCGAAAATTACCTTAATTCGGCAACAATTGCGTTCATCAATCGCCGTTAGTGTCCCATAAGCATTCGTAAATATGGGAAAATTTGTATAAATTCAATAAAATATGAATTATTACTGCGTATTAGTCATTAGAATGTTCACCTTTTTTAAATATTTCTATTATAGAATGCTCTAAGTATTCTAAAGTTTACCTTAGCGTTCTTTACCATTTATAACCTGTGTTAAAACATTTACAGTGTTTCTTAGTACAAATTAATATTAAAATATGTAATACAACCGTCATTTGACCATGATTTCACCTGAAGTGGTTTAGTTTTATCACTAAATCACAATGATATCTACGGGAATATTAAAAGCCAGAGCATTTTCCTCGCAAGAGCGAATCACGGTCGATTTCTATCGCCATCAATCTATACTATCCTAAGTAAAGTTGTCTATAGACTCTCCATTCGTTCTTACTTCAAACAGTCGATTGACTTTCCGAATGATTGGCATAAATCGATTCCATAGAACTTATTCCTCACCGCCCATGATTTATTTCAAAGTGGACTCTTTTGAAAGTGTCTCCCTCTCTTCTACTCCCTGTCAGAACTCAAATCGGGCATCACTTCTTCCATTCAGTCTTCATCTCCATTCCAAATGTCTCCCCGCCCCTATAAATCGGTCCATTAAAGATCTCCCGGGCACCATACCTGATTCTTTGTCGTCTGAAATTCTTTGTCGAAGCTTCTTCATCGTCGCGTCTTTTCTGGATTCTCTTTGGAGGATTTCCACTCGCGTTATTCCTTTGTTTTTCAGAGCATCGTGATTTCACCTTCCTTATATGTCTTCTTCATTGATGAAATACTTCTTTGCCTCTTTAGATGTGATGATCTTTTTATATCACGTTGGAAAGAGAATGTAGCGTCTTGATGAAGATATCAAAAGTCGTGAGTTTAAATTCCAAAGTAATTTTTGTGGCTAGTCATTATCATAATTGTTCTTTAATCCTAAGATTGGTTGACTCCAGCTCCTCATCATTCTCTGTCTAATAGTAGTTACCCAGAGTTGGGAAAAATACATGGAAAATGTATTTTAGATACAAAATACAAAATACTTATCCAATGTATTTTAGGTGCAAAATATTCTGCCAAAATTTCTGAAAATAAAAAATACAAAATAATTTTTTTTACAAAATAATTATTTTAAAAATACATTTAAAAGTACCAAATACATAAATGATGTACCATGCAAGCCACGACGATGGCTCGTGGAAGGATGCGACTCAACACCAAGCATGCTCAACAAACAAAAGGTACACTCAATCCACGCATCATGAGAATGAAATAAGGAAGAATCAAAAACAATTGAACCAAGTCCCAATCATGCAGGATTCCATTTCCTCACTATGAAAACATGCCATTAAGACTACTATATACTGTCAAAAGTTCTAAGCATGCAAAAAAAAGAAATGTGTGGACGAAGATAACTGATATATTTATAACACAAAGAATCAACCGTGCAAGAAAGGAGAACATCTACTCTCGATTCTACCCATCCTCGCCACTTCCTCTACTGATCCACTGGATTGCTACCATTCCAGTTCTGAATCGTATGTGGAAAGAATGTCTTATTGGACCTATTCAATTAGCAATCCATCTCCCCAATTTTATTAGCATGATCGAACCCACCCTCAGGCGCCATGGGTTGGGAAAAAAGGTTGAGCGAAAACCCGACCAAGGGCGGGAATGTCTTTAAAATGAGAAAGATGAAACCAATGTAACAAAACCGATTTCCGACAAAATGTATTTATACGTGGAGTGAAAAGTATTTTAATTATTTGGAAAATACAAAATATTTGTGAAATGTATTTAAATGCAAATGACATCACCTATAATGTATTTTCGATACAAAATACAAATGTATCGAAAATATTTATTTAAAATACATGTATTTTCGATACTGCCCAACTCTTAAGTTGCCTTTATCGATGGTAATTATTCAGATTTACTTTCCTCTTTATTTGGTCTGCTTTCCTTCAGTTTGAATCTTCAAAAACCCGTTGTGCCTCAGAGTGCGTCCAATCCATCTAGTTCTTCTTTTCTAAATAGTTTTCCATATTAGTTAACTCTAAGGCTTCCACGGAGTTGTTCAGATGATATTGCAGACTTTTCGGATTCTCTTCCGCGTGTTTTTCATTGTCGAAGACGACAGTTTCGACAGCGTTGCAACTGTCTTCTTCAGGTCAGAAGTGACGATGAGTGTGAATGTGACCGTCTTATATAATATGTAAACGACCGGCTATATTAGACGGACATATTCACACGCATCGTCATTTCTGACCTGAAGAAGACAGCTGAAACGCTGTCGAAACTGTCGTCTTTGACATTGGAAACACGCGGAAGAGAATCTGAAAAGTCTGCAATATCAGTTTTCCACATTGTTTTGTCCTCTCCTACTCTTCTGTATACTTACTCATATAATATTTTACCCGTTCATCTCGTCTTCTGCATCCTCCTCCAACGTCTAGTCTCCTCTTCCGATCCATAGAGTGCCATGCTCCACACGAATGTATCCGAATTCCACATGAATGTACTGTTTTATCGTTTGTATTCCAAACTTTATTGAGCTTAAGGTAACGAGCAAAATATCATTTTACTTAGAAGTTATTGAGTTTGGTCTCATTTTAAAGAAAAATATCTCACTTATCCAATGCCACCAAAAATGTTGAGAGTTGAGTTGAGAATGCCGAATATATCCATTTTACTATAAGAAAATTAAGCAACCCTAAAAGTACAAATTAATAGTCGACCTGTTAGTTTACGAGACTGTTGATAAGCGTCGAATTTCTGTGCTGCGCGCCTAATATGTCCACGGCCTGTAATACGTATTGTAATTGAGGGTTGCATAGTCTAATGGGTGTCAACGTATTTTATGAGTTGCCATTTGGTCCTCGTTGGAGTCCCAACGAAAGACGAAGTTTCCAAATCCAAATTCATTAGATGGCTGATCAGTAAGTAATTGAAATAGATCCCTAAATCGTTGCCATTATATTCGTAATCGTTCTGTCAAAATTCCTAAAATCTGAGCTTCGCCTTGCTAATTGTATAGTAAGTGTTTAGGACGGTCTATGTATTTAACTTCGCCTTCACAAGGGAATAGTTACCATTTGAGACATTTCAAAGTTTTTCTAGGAGCGGCATTAGATTCAGTTTGTTTGGAGCAGTAGATAGTCTCTCTTTGCCAAATTTTTAAGTCTTTACTCGATAATTATATTTAAGTAAAATTGTTGTTCCAAGTACATCATCGACAGTTTCTGCATTCTACATATTATGACGAGGTACTTCGTTATTAACGGTCATTAAAAATTTTGATAGATATTCATATTTGCTATAATCAGTAAATATATTAATTCTAAGCCACATCATTCTCTACTCCTCTCTTATGGTATAAGGTGAAGCTTGTTTGTCAGCGAAATACCATTTTTTAAGCATAGTTTTTTTTAGCCTCTACTGATATTAATGATCAATATAGCGTTAGATCTTTCCTGGATGAATCTTTCATGGAAAGAACACACGATGAGGGCATCTAACAAAATAAATGCAATTTTACATCAATTAAAAATTCATAGAAATCTACTGCCACTTCAGTTAAAAAAGAAACTTGTTACCTCACTCATTCTTCCTCACCTAGACTACTGTAGTCTCGTGTACAATGACTTAACTGAGGAGTTAAATATTAAGCGACAGCGTCTGTTGAACTTCTGTGTGAGATTCATCTTTAATCTACGGAGAGATGAACACATTACCCCTTATTTTAAAAGGCTCTCCTGGCTTGATCTTAAATCAAGGAGAAAATATAACATGGCCTGCTTCGTGTTCAATCTCCTCAAATATGGGAGCCCTCAGTATATAATGGATCTTTTTCTCCCAAGTAGTAAATACACTAATGTTGTTACTAGACAAGACCCCTTTTTTTTGTATCCTCCCCAGTTCCGGACAGCTACAGTCCAGAAATCGTTTACAGTTGTTGCCTCAAAGCTGAGGAATGACTTGCCTTAGCTGGTAAAAGACAGCGCATCACTGGTAATATTTAAGAGAAAGATTATCACACACTTACTTTCCGAAATGCTGACCATGAATGCGGACCATGTAACTCATTTATCAGTTCATTGATGTGATTAATGTCCATTGTTGCGTAAGAAGAAGCAATTCAGTTCCTTTTTTCCTTTTCATTTGGAAATTTTCCTTTTTAAAAGTTGTGTTATTTGTTTATTGATATGTTTAATGTTCGTTTTTCTGTTAGAAGAAGAAATTCAGTTCTTCTTCTACATTGCTAAATGATAATGTTGTATATGTCTATTGTTAGCAATTCATATGATAACTTCCCTTTTTTGTTTCCTGATTGGCTTATTCCCATATTAATTGTCTTGCACACCACTGTATATAATTTCTATGTTCCAAAGGAGTTCACTCCTAGAACAATAAACGAGTTTATTATTATTATTATTAGATAAACTGTTTTTGAAGAAGATATTTCAATTTGCATAACAAGGTTAATATTTTGGGATATTATTCGTTTTATTGTGCGAAGGACAAGGAGTTAGGAAAAGAGTTATGCTACGTACAAAATCGATACTATTCTAGTTATAAAAAACCGGTCAGTGGCTTGAATATTTGATAACTTAACATTCATACTGAGGGATCGTATGGTGCCAAATCATAGAGTTTTGTGTTGTGCGTAGTCCTGGATTTTCAAAGTCAAAGTTCTCATCCGCAGAATTCTTTTCACTTGCTCGCAACAAATTATCCTCGATAATGTACGCGATCATTCCGTCGTTTGCTACGCATACTGTGCCAAATTTCCTATGCACCCCAATACGATTTACGTGTTATGCGTGATACATGTTACATATTATGAAAAAAAATTGTGTTTAACGAAGAGCAATCATCAACTCTTTTTAACTTCGTATAGGCTATCAGTTTTTATCTGCATTTTCATTGCATGTTTCAAATTTACCCTGGAAAATATTCGTGTTGGGTCAGTTATTCTTGTGCCACTGGATAGACTATGAATTACCCTTTTGTTCTGAACCAAATACAGATCGCTATCACATCAAAATCGCGTGATTTACTAATTATAATTTTACTCCCGCCCAAAAAAGCCTCTCCACTCGCAGCGGTCCCTACGCATGTATGCACTATGTTAGCTCAAAGAAAAAGTTTCGGTAATCGGATGGATCAATGTGTAAAGCGCTCCTATACTATCGTTTCTGTATTCGTGAATTGTTTGTTTTGCAGGACATGTATATGCCAAAACATTACATGATGTGAGGTGTTCATGATTTGAGAGAGGCTAGGGGTTGCTTTAAATATCACAAGACATTAGCTGAGAGTTGGTGCAGCTTACCAGCGGGACAGTGCACCATATAGGGCCAATAGTAGAGCTACAAGAATAGGAATGTTAGTCGATGGGCTACAAGAGAGAGGATTTGAGAGAGGAATAGGGGAATTAGACGGACGAAGAAATAAGGGAGAGGAGACCGATCGTCTTTTGTTCGGTCTGAATGGACGCGCAGTGGTGCATCGGCATTCATCCATTTCGCCCGCCCCAATTCTCCGTCTCCTTCCTTTCCTCCGATGAACACCACTACCCGACGAAAAAAAAACAACCTCCTCTCTTTCCTATCTCACTTCGCTCATATTTTCCACGAACAGGCGACGATGACTAAGCGCTGTGAGAGAGAATAGGGGCAGAAAAGTTACAGGAATTTACATTCATGTTAAGGTAGTTTGAGCAAAAAATCATTTTACTTAGAAGTCAATGAATTTGGTCTCATTTTAAAGAATAATATCTCACCTATCCAACCACACCAGGGATTCTACCCCTTATCACATTGCTTTCGGAGATATTTGTCAAAAAATACCAGCCCTTTTTACATGGGAAACGGCACGTGTATGCACTTCAGAGAGGTATTATTTACAAAATGAGGAATTCATAACACTTTGATGCCGTAAAAAACTACAAGCGTGTAGTTTGTATGTTTTCTCTACTTTTTTTGAAGATTAATCATATTTTCACCACAGTAGGTTCTTGGGTATCACAAAAAACCTCCCGTTTTGAAGGAGTCTCAAACGCACCGCGCGAAAAAAATGAGTCAAGTTAAGGACTTACTTAGATATTTTCATTTGATTACTCACAATTTCTGTCGTATAAAACTAGATTATTGCATCATTAATAGTGCAGTATTTAATTGATGTGTCCTACAGTTGGTGAATTTAAAACGTATAATTCGAATATGGTCTCTATAATGACTAGAGAACTATCTTGCTTGGACTACCTTAAATTAATCGTGGACAAAACCTCCGCTGATCGTGAGCCTTTAGAAAAAAAGGGATAAGCTTGACCCGGCCTCGAATGCATCACCTAATTGCGTGCCTAGGCGAGTTGGCCGTAAAATACAATTTCAGCTCACTTGTCGGCAGAGTCACCGAAAGAGAATTTCTGTATTTATGGCTCATTTGTTTGTGTTTCACAATGTGATTGCATATGATTGCCAACGGATATTCGCTTTCTTATTAAATGCTCAATCATCAGGGAGATCCAGCAAATATCAAGTCTTTTTACTACTTTTATTCCTAAACATAAAATAAATACAGTCTTCGACGGATACCGAGTCCATTTTGATGCTAATTTCTTTGCAATTTCATTAATTAAAATTATTTTTATAACTAATGATTCTCCATGCCTTTGGGTAATATACTGAGTACACTCACGCCTTCCAGTTTTATTTGGTAGCGCTTTATTTCCAAACTTTTCATACACCGCTTTCTGCTCCTCTCTCCACTACAACAATCCCCCTCTCCAAAATTAAACAACTCCCTCCCAACCAACAATGATCATGCAGAATAAACAAATTAATCATTAAAAAACAAATACAAGTAATAAGATCAAACAAAGCACACAAAATGAACAATAAACTTATTAAATATTTAAAGCCCACAAAAAAAACAATAACTTCTAGATAGGTAGCGCGGCGTTACAGTACTGCTTTGCAAACGTGTCTTGAGACACCCAGGGATATCACCAAGTGGCGCCAGGGTGCGAATGTTCAATGTTTACATAGAGCTATCATGGCTCATGTGTTGTTGTTACCAAGTTGGAAAGTTTCTAAAGCACTAACGAAATTTTGCCAGTCCTTTAGTGCTTTTGAGCGTTAAAAAGTATTTTTTACGCTGCTGTATGGAGTGTTTTCCTAACTTACCGCGCACATTTCATACGATAGATGGATAGAATTTCACTTCCTTTATCCTATGAGCTAAATAGGACTATGGAACGTGAGTCTTCTATTTGTATGGACATGAAAGGCAATAAAATGTTGTTTAAGCTACTATGTACTCTCACATATATAGTTGAATGAATGACAAAATTTGGAATGCTGCATTCAGATCGGATATTATTTTGATATCGCAAAACGGTATCACTTTCTCGTGTTTAAATGAACATTTAACTAAATAATTGGCACATATATTTGCAGAGAGATCAATTACCGGTAATGGCAGTTAAAAAACATATTCTATGGTCAAGAGTTCATGTACGATATAAACTCTTTATTTAATTCGGATGATCACAAGTTTATAATTGCTTTTTTAAATATTTTTCCATTGAGCTCGCTGAATTGTTATTATAAATTTCATGGAGAAATAAATTGACTAATTACGGCTTTTATTTTTATTTATTTTAACAATTTAATATAAGAAAAACCCGGAGAGCTTTAATTGTAACGTTCTATTTTGATACTTTGACCTTTTGTAAGTAAAATATAATGTGAGTTGAAGTACTGTCGATTCTGAATGGCACAGGGAAATCGTTCCGTGAAATTAGGCAATAGTCATGTGACATCAGATGCATATGTAGACACATTTCATTTCTACCAATCAAATTTCTGAATAAAAGCAGTGGTTTAGGTTAATAGTGCTTTCACTGGAAAGCAAGAATTTGATGATAAAATTTTAAGTCTTGTAGTAAAATTAGTTGATTCCTTTTCTAAGATCGATTCACAAAAACCGCTAAATAAATGGTTAGATAAAGTGATACGACACAATGATTTTTCGAGGTCATATTGTTTATATATTGTGTATTGAAATGTTTCAATAATTATTATTTCTTTCATTCTGGTTGTATTTGAGTTTTTCCTCCTCTTAATCAATCAGACATTGTAAGTCATAATTTACGCTAGAAAAAAATGGGTAGTGTTTAAATACGATTGAAAACAAGTACTCATTCTATGAATATTGAAACTGAAGTTCGATTGCAATTCTACTTGCCAAATGATACCCGCTGATTTATTGTTAGGGGGGAGGAGGGCGAAGCATAAGCGGATTGGAACGATGAAGCAGAGGCAAGTGCGCTCGAAAATGCTCCAAATGACGCCTACGAGGACATAATTAAGGCCATTAGTTAAGGCCCTGCGCCCCTTCGTTCCTTCCCTTACCCTTCTCCTGCCTATCTCCAGCGCGACACACTCCCGGACGTAATTCAAAGCAAACATACACATATCTAAGGCACACAAAAGATGCCCCCTCTATCCAATGAGGAGGGAAGCACTAGAGCCGCATGAGTGACGTCAAAGGCGTCACTCAAAAGGGATATGAACTATTCGTGTCTGATTCACGCACAAGGGCGCACGACCGTCGCAAACCAGGACACACGAAAGATCGTGTCTTGTTGAAGTTATCGTCGCTAATTGGAGATTTTTGGCTTCAATTACGGAGACGAAAGGCCTTGCTCAGCCACCACGGATCTTGGCAGCCCGTGGAGAATATTTTTTTGGATCATTCCCACGCAGAAGTGGCTTTGTATCTTGAGGAATTAGTTTAATCTCCAATGTTAGCTTAGGTCTTTACTAAAGCAAAATAAATTGGCATATTTACAGTATAATTCGACGAAATAGAAGTACAACAAAATATTGTTCAATATAACAGTTCAATGGTATTGGTAAATGGTAAAAAATGGTATTTACGTATAATTCCAAAAACATTCTCCTCCCCCTCAAACAAAGTTTTTAGATGCAGCTCTCCGATCTTTCACGAATATTCTTGAAAATGTGAGGCGATCGACCAAAGATGACGACAAAAGTTCTTAAAAATAAAGCACATAAATTTGCTCCCATAACATTATTTTCAAACTCGTCCAAATTAATTTTAAGTACCGTCCCGTGTAATTTTAAGTCGAAGTTGGAAACTCATTGCGATCCACTGAAAAGGGATTCTCAACCCTTTCGAGATTTATGATGAATGTAGGATTTTAGGGGCCTTTATTTCTCCGCTCCATATTGACCCCATTTATTGTAGTATGTGTTGAATGCAACTTGACTGTACTTATGGGTTGACTACGGCTCAGAAGGTTAGTTGGCTTCCATTCCTTCTATTTAGGCAGATATGATCTCTATCGGCGTAACCTCTACGGAGTCACCCGATAGTGTAAACAAATTCGAAATTCCATGGAGGAAAAATAATTGGTCTTGACCTTGTAATATAACGGTGGGACTGCCATCTTTGACGGTGCTTTTCCCCACGTTGTGCGACAGAGGATAATTTACAATAGAGGACAGCCATATTTGCCAGTTCTTGTCCCCACGTGCTCGCAGAGGAGCGGGACAACAAAAGTAAACTTGGCGTACCTTAGTCACTAGGATATGCCAGGGCCAACCGCATCAGAATATTAAAACACGTGACGTAGAATTAGAGAAACGGATTTGGGGAGTTCTCTATCGGCCACGGAACGAGTCAGACGTAAAATAAAGTGCTCCTTGCATTATAAATTCCTGTGTCTGATTTTGATTGTTTTGTATTTATGATAAAGGGATACTGGGCTTAAAAGTTGAATGAGTGAATATCAATGCGTTCAAGTATTAAGTAACTCAAAAGGAGCTAAAGAACAGTGCTAATTAACGCCCATTTTTCAATTTTGCATTGTTAATTTGATTTCCATAGGTTTTATGTTGAACTGTGCATACGTTGAAGAAGGATTTATTCATTAATGCATGAATATGGTACAGATATGGTTATAACAATTTTTGTGTTTTTAATAAATGGTAACATGTGCTCGCATTAGATTATACGTTTTATTTATTTTATGCAGAGAGATAAGAATGGTACGTAGGAGAGAAACGGAGAACGAGAGTGAGTAAGTGACCTGTAAGGTTGTATTACATATTGGCTTCAAACGCGGAGCAATTAATTTAGTATAATTACCTCATTGGATATATAACAACCTCAACCCGCACCAATTACTGTAGTTAGTTAAGCTACTGGAAAACTTTTCCTCCCTTGTGGATATTTATGTGCATTTACATATCGCGTGATATCGAGAGACCCACATTTGAGTCCCAATCAATGAGAATGAGCTATTTCTCTGTCGAATTTCGCACTAATGTAGAGATAGGTCTTGAAAACCAAGCTATTAAACCTGGTGTTGTATAGTCGATTTTACGCTTTACTGTTTTTCTGTTAACGCTTGTTACGAACAATTAACTTCATCCGTTCTTCTGGTGTGAAGTCATATTCATTTGTTTCTCTCTTAGCACCAACAGTTCAAGCCAACATTCTCAGCAAACATTAGCTCGTGCTGACTGAGGTCGGTTGAGACTTCCAAGCTAGTGAGATATAACCTTCTCGCTCTTTGTGGTCCAGACATCCCTCTCCGATCTATCGGTGAAGGGCTTCCAGGTGGAGAGGGATTCTGTTGAGTGTTTATCATAATTTCATCACTTGGCTCTGGATTGCTGGCTGGCAAAACACAACTCAGAACCCCGCCCACCCACGCCTTCACCACAAAATCCGTCCCAACGTCTTTCTAATCCGATTCCCTTTGGCGTCGCCCCCATTCCGCCCCCTTTCTCGCCCCCTTTCTCGCCCCCGTTCCATCCCCCGCCCCACCAATCACTTTCCTTGCTCGCCCTGTTTACTCTCTCTATCCATTCCACTGAGACTACCCTCATCCCGATTCTCCTTTTAGGCAGAATCGAGAGAAGGAAAAAAAATTCGGGGAAATCGGAGCATCTGGCTCCACGCCCACTCTTGTCTGTGGAATGACGTTGGAGTGGGATAACTTGACTTGCGCTTAACTGAAGCCGTCATATTGTTATTCACATTTCACATTGCCCAATTTTAATGCAAAATAAAATGCCCCTGCTAAAAAATTCCTTAGAAGCTGTTCCGTAGAACGTAAGGAATTCTACATAAATTGACTCTTTTTCCTCAGAACTAGTTCCTTTTATAAGGATCTGTACGGAACATGAGAGTCTGACTCTACAGAACGTGTGTTCTGTAGAGTTATTTTCTGCAGAACAAAATAACTCCTTACAAGCTGTTCTGTAGAACTTCAGTCACTCTACGGAAATATACTCCCCGCTATGCATAACGTCGTAGATAATTCCACAGAACGTCCTAAGGAATTCTGTAGAACATCCTAAGGAATTCTGCAGAACGTCCTAAGGTATTCTGTTGAACATCCTAAGGAATTCTGCAGAATGTCGTAGGAAATTCCATAAAATGGCATTTCAATACTTTAAGGAATATCTACAGACCTTTTTAAGAAATTATGTATAAGTATTTACAGGAAACTTTACAGAATTTTTAGCAGGCTGCATCTATCCATTTTATGGTAAATCTTATTCATTATTTTGATTAGCGTAGTTTATTCCCAGATTATAAAGAGTTTTTGAACTAAGTTTAAGTGAGAGCATAATATGTTTTTCAATCATTATCATTAGAAATGAAGATAATTTAAATGTACATTCCTAAGCTGGAATACAGGATTTTTTTGCAGGAATAGTAGAGAGTCTACTTGCAATGCATAATGTTCTTGCAATCGTCGCTGGCCAATCAAAAATCAATCAACATGCACTTTGGGCAATGTCAAATATTGATGTGCAATTTTAGTGTTTCGCCGAATCATCGTGGCATACTCGATGCTAGTTGTTAATAAACACCAGTAATTATGGGCCTGATATGTTTTTTCATTCACTCACGCTGGAAACAACTGCGTACTTACAATTGCGTAATTGCTACATATCCTGCATATTAAAATAATGTCAATGTAGGATTGGTTGCTTACCGAGTATTTCACGACGATGGAGTATCGGTTGATTGCAGATTTTCATAGTTTTCCATTTGGAAACTATTTCGACCATTCGTTCAATGCACCCCACACTGAGATATAGAAAAGATAAAGACCTGTCGTCACAAAGCACGGGGATTTTAGCCTCACGTGAAATGCACACTCATTAAGAAAAATTATTATTGCAATCATAAAGTCTGCCCAAAGAGCTTCCGTTGCAAAAAACTGTTGGATTTCAACAGTCACTGTTACATTTCAACGGTTACTGTTGCATGTTAACAGTGACTGTTGCATGTAAACAGCAACGTTGGACTTAACGGCAACTGGTGAAATTTAACAGTTACTTCTGTATTTACTACTAACCCTCTTCGTCATGAGAGTGAATTAAGCTTCATCCATATTTTCAGCGATCTGATGTGCATCTTAACTTCCACTAGATAACTCTAATCTTGAAGATTTTTACAATTATTTTCCCCTTTATTTGGTACTGATATCTCATACTCTAATTTAATTATGCAATGTTTAACTGGTTGAATGTTTAGTTCAGCTAACTCATACATAATGCAGCTTTAAATTTAATTTTTCAGCATATACTAGGGTGGATTTAGCAGCAATTATCTGGTTTACCAGCGGTTGTTGAATTCTACAGTAACTGTTGGATTCAACAGTAACTATTGGACGCAACAGTTGTTCTAATTAGCTGTCGAAAATTTTTAACAGTTTTTAAATAGTTTTTCAAGTTATTTTGCAAAGAAAGGTCCGGTGTATTCCATTGCAGCGTACAATTATCGATTTATAATATAAAAAATTTAGTTATTTACTTATCAGAACGGCATTTTATGATGTGCGGCTTCAAAGACATATTTTGGATAGTCTCTAAATTTAATATTTATACTTATTTTTTATCACTCAATGTATCCTCATATTTAAAATTTGATATTTTTGGTTGGTGGGATGGTGTGATTACCATCGTGTGTGATAATTGCTTTACCAAAGAGGATATTTACGGGTGAAATTGCGCATTGTCGCAGCAAATAATCGTGCAAAAAACAGTGTTGGAGCGATTATCTTGTTGACTGAGTAAGTGATCAACGATGAGGGAACTAATTTCGAGAACTAGTGTAATAATTTCAAAAGAAGTCTGATAAGGAGGCTAATATGATGGTATATTTCAAATTCCTGATTTTTTGTGTTACAATCAAAAACCTGAGCTCCAAAGAATTAGGGCGGGAGTTAATTAGAGAGGGGAATATGCTGGAGGGTTAAAAATATTTGTTTTGTCGTGACACTTAAAACTGGAACTAATTAAAATTTAGTTTAGTAATAGAGCATTATTGAAGGCCATTTTAAACTACATTTGTTTTCTCAGTGAAGAGTAGATATTTTAGGTTATGTATTTCAATCACGCATTATCAATTTAAAGCCAAAGCTAAAATGTTATTAGTGTATTCTTCAAATGTAAAAGTCGAGGGAATTGATCAGTTGTTGCATGACAGCAAATATTTTGAAATGAAAAACCTTATGGGCAATTTTCTGAAGAGTCTGTTGTAATCAATAAAAAAATAATTAAATAGGTCACATGTGGGGCGAGATAGGGCAATTGTGAGTCATCTTGTCCTTTGTCGAGCCATTTGGACTCTTGATTGAGTAGGAAGGTACCACATCAAATTGAGTGCTTGACTTTTTGAGATAGCAACAGCTGCAGCTGAAATTGGGATGAAAGGGGGGCATGAATGTGACTACGGCAGATTGGTTTATTCATAATTACATCAGCTAGCAGTGCGTAAATATCGCCGACTGTAGAGCCTAGTTTCTGTATCGGTTGACACCATTATAACTGGGTTATGAAAATGAAAGTGCTGCCTCATGTATACTGAGAGATGCACCCAGACTGACTGATGACTGCCTCGTAAAAGTCTTCTACATTTACATCTACACAATACCCCGCGAGCCGCCGCATGGGCGTGTAGCAGGGGGTGTTAGGTCACAAGCCGTGTAAAGGTGTAAGTTTTTTTGGAGATGAAATGGTGACATAAATTATAGAAATGTATTTAGTGAGCTTAATTTTTATTGTGATCGCTTATTGTTCGCGGAAAGAACGAGTTCTTCTGCCTATCCGTTCGGCAGTGTATCTCTCTTACTTTATCGCGTCTGTCAGACATAGAGATGCAGTGAGGATTCATGATAAAATTCTCTATGTCGCTCTGAAAAATATCAGTTATGTATTTATCAAGCAGCCTAAGCCTAGCGTGCAGCCTCCGAGTCTCTAGGGGCTCCCACCTTAATCCCTCGAACAGTTGTGAGACACTATGTGTACACTCGTAGCAGTTTTTAACAAAGCGCGCTGCTTTCCTTTGTATTTTATTTATTTTTTTTGGTTAAATCTATTTGACCAGGGTCCCAAATGCTCGCGACGAATTCTAGGTGTGACCTAACCAGAGCGAAGTAGCATCTATCTTTGACTTTTTCATCCCAGGACCTTCCTATTATACGTTTAACTAAACCTAGTTTCTTTAATGCTGCGCCACATATGTTTTCTGTTTGTAATCCCCGTGATATATCTTCAATGATTCTCAGGCTATCATCTCCATGTCATTATTGCTGAATGCAGGTCGTAATTCCAAGATGTAAGCCTTCCAGATGTTCTTCCGCATTGGTACATTGTGTTGAGAAAAGAAGCAAGGCAGCAAAATAAAACTATTGTCTTTAGTAAGATAGAAGTATGTAGTGAAAAACCAGGCCAAGACCAATGGAGCATATTTCAATTAATCGAGCCGCGGAAATTCTTTTTTTTTGCTTGCCGGACGTTTCTGTTGGCCCGTCTGTCCCTGGAATACCGATAGGCTCTGAGCCTGTCATCAGGTTTTCCAGGGACCGGACCAACAGAATTTGACTTACATCCATGCCCTTGGTGGTGAAAGCCACCCAGGCGGGACTCGAACCCGCGACCCTTACTTTAGCAGGTGAGGATTTTACCCCTCCGCCACCGGGACCGGCTTTACTTGATACGGCCGCTATTTACTTAGATGCTTTGGTTTTTCATTCATGGATTCAATTTTATGAAGTGGTAGTTGCGTGAAAGGGGATATAAAGGTAGAACTTACTTTTTCCTACCTGTAGCATATTTAGGAAAGACAATAGAATAGCGAATAACGAGGGAAGTTGAAATGTATCACTGGGGGGGAGACTGAAGGGTGACTGAAGATGTCTGTTCCAACTAGTTTTCATTCCTAGAATTACAACTTCAATATCGTAACTTCACTATACAAGAGACAGCACGAGGGTTGGAGAGACGAGAGTGAATTGGGTTCTACATAGGGAGAGGGGATTGGAGAGAGATGTGCTAGCAGCCTAAGTCTTTCCATTGCTCTTCTTGTCTTCTCGTTAAAGGTGCACCACTCATTGGAAAGAAATTCAAGCTGCTGTTTAGGCAAAGGGTGCTCTTAAGGTGGCTTTAGCCTTAAGGTAGTTCGAGCGAAAAATCATTTTCACTTAGAAATCAATGAATTTTGTCTCAATTCAAAGAAAAATATCTCAGCCTTTAATGACACCAAAATTCTACCCCTTACCAAATTACTTTCGGGGATATTTGCCAATAATATGCAGCACTTTTACATGGGAAACGGTACGTGCATGCACTCCAGAGAGGCATTATTTACAAAATGAGGTATTTATAACGCTAATATGTCGTAAAAAAACTAGCAGTGTGTAGTTTGTATGTTTTCTCGACTATATTTGAAAATTAATCATATTGTCACCACTGTAGGTTCTTGGGTATCACAGATAACTTTTTGTTTTGATGGAGTTTCAAACGCACCGCGTGAAAAAAATGAGCCAAATTAATTACTTATATATTTCCATTTTATTACTTACAATCACTATCATATAAAACTATATTATGCACCATTATTATTAAATGTTATAAAATGCACCATTAATGATGCAATATTTAATTGATGTATCCTGCAGCTGGTGAAATTAAAACGTGTAAGACGAATATGGCCTCTATTATGACTAGGAAACTATCTTCCTCGAACTACCTTAAAGGTCTCTCATTTCAGATTTCGAAAAACTTGAGTTTAGTATCTTGGAAGTGCATTTTATAAACTGAGGTGGAAATAAAACAAGGTTTCAGGGCTAGTTTTCCTGTGATTCAGCCTCTTAAGGGGAAGAATTGATGGGCTCTTGAGAAGGATCCTCAAATTACAGCAGGGAAACTTTGATTTGAACATAACATAACGTTCAAGCTTTTAAATAAAACTGCTTATCAGATGCAAAATGTCCTGAAAAATATGACAAAAATAACACTTAGGCATCTTACCTCCTATTTTTTCAAAATTCATTAGCGAATTACTGCCAACATTTACGTCAAAAAGCGATAGTTATCCCCAGGGAAAGTCCCAGAGGGCAGAAATGGACAGAAACGAAGAAGAACTCAAGGAATCCTCCGTGTTCATCCTTTGCTCTGAGGGAAAGGGATGGACATGTAGAGTGAGAGAGACGGAGAGAGAGTGAGAGATGGTTGTATACGTGGATAGACGGACGCGCGGAGTAGAATAGAATAATCATTTATTTTACTCTGGGACAGCCACCTTAGAGCACGTATTCAATAATATAATAATATAGCAACGAGGTAATAAACAAATTATCATATTATTTAGTTCAAATTAAAAAAATAGAGCTAATGACATGCAATGTATGAAGAAAAAGACAATAACAGCTACCCTCATTGAAAAACAATAACTGTGCATGTTATAAAGCTGAACTCAGAGATATGTATGAATACAATCAATATATGGATATATGATACAAGATAAAAAACACAAACAAACCATGAGGAAAATAAAACAATTGGCAATGCGAGTTAAATACTGACCAGACTAAACTATTCTGGAAAACATTCGTTTAATAAAATTTCATAACATTTTGATTGAAAAATGTCCAACGAGCGAGATTACTTCACATCAATTGGAATGTGATTCCAAAGTTGTGCGAAATGGTAGATAAGTTAAGAGTGGATACGAATGAAGAAGGGCACAATTTTGCAGTTTGATCCCACGAACCCTTTTCCCCTTTCACACCAGGGAACGCACATTGTACAATTGAGATGATAGGTATTTTTTTACAATTTCCAAAACCATTTCTCCCTCTCTGTTGATCTCAATAAATCCTGATAAAAATTTTTTTTTCGCCAGTGCAAGTTTACACAAGTGCGCCCTTTAGGAATAGGCACGAAAACATATAATATCCTCTTTTATCCCTGGCAATAGAAAAGAGCGAAAGCCTTGGTGATTGCAGGTATTTACCCTCATGAATTATGTAGGGTGCTAAATAATTCCACCAGTTTTAGACATAAAGTTCAATGAAATACAAGATAATGTTTGTCAATCATATTGGAGAAGTGAATGGTGTGAGTAAAGAGGATATAAAAAGTAAGTCATTGGTAAATGACAAGATAATTAAGAAATAGTCATTAGGAATATGTTGAGTCTTAAAAATAAGATGGCTTGTATAATAGGGCATTGAATATTTATAATAAAAGCGAACGCTTCACGGACACAAGAATATTTGCTACCTCATCCATTAAGGCATTCATCATTAAACATGTTTAGTTTATTTAAAACGTACATCATTCTTTTTATAATGGCATATTTTTAGTTTGCTAATGAATTATGCTTTGATTCCTATGCCATAAATAATTTGGTAAGAACACTGGAGAGTAAAGTTTACGCTTACTAAAATACCTAATGATTTTTTATTTTAATACCTAATTAATTTTTTTGTGACTTACAGTGCATGGTGAACCAAATCTAAAGGTCTAAAATAATTATTTTTCTAATGGAATACTTTTTGCTGGAAGCGCGCAATATGCACTCAATAATGTCTTTTGACCAATGACGCAATTACGCAGTGGCGGAAAAGTTGAATTTATATCGAAACAGTTCATAAGTTGGAAGCGTGTCTTTCTCGGGATGAAATAAAATAAATTTTGGGATCGGTTCTTTGGATCTGCTGGTGGATCGTGTGGGAATCCCAATCGGAGACACAATTGGAATGCGGAGGACTGGAGTCCGAGCGGGGAATGATGGGATAGGAATGCAGGATTGGATTCTATTCGTAGAGGTCTGTGAGCGGATTTCGAGGATAGGAAGGAACTAGTTTGTATGAACGTGCATCTCCTTCCTTCACTCTCCCTCTCTCCTGGGAACCATTTCGAGTGGAAGTGTTCGACTCGCGGCCGACGGAGCGTGGAACTTCTTCTTCCTCGGCCCACCACCGCCGCCTTTATCAATCGACCACCGCTGGGCACAGAGGGTTGGGGGGGGGGAATGAAAAAGGACGGGGAGGGCGGAGGGGTGAAGCATGTTACGGGATGGAAATGGGCGCTGGGGGTGGAATGGGAAATTCAGAGAGATATACAGAGAACGGGGAGTAGGCTTTCTCTTCTCCTCCGGTTGCGGTGTCCAGGGAAACGAAAAAAACCCTCCCCTCCCCTCCTCGAAGTATGCCTAGGAAAAGTAAAAAGAATTTTGATTTCATTTTCAGAGATTTGGCCACGCATTTTCATCGGGAAATATATTTGCCCAAAGTGAATCATGGATAAAAAGAGACGTTTCATGCGTAATCTGGTGGAATGACATAATTAATGAAAGTTGGCAATTTTCCACAATATAAACTTTAATACGACTGGTTTTGATGTTCTACATCCTGACCTGATGATGATTCTAGACCTAATGATGATGTGGCAAATCGAAACCGGTCGAATTAAAGTTTATATTGTGGAAAATTGCCAACTTTCATTAATAAAGTGAATCATGGAATTCGTCGCGTGGTTGTAGACCGAGCATGCCGTCGGAATGAGTCGGCCTCCACTCCGATCGGTCTCAAACGGTCGCAACTCTTGTTTGAGTGAATTTCCTGAGATTTGGGAGAGTTTTGCACGGAATATTGTCTATCAGTGTAGTAGACTCTTCGTAGTCTCCCCTTACTACGTCAATGTCTATATAAACTTTTTTACTAAAAATTGTCAAAGTATTACTGAAAAGAGTGCCCACTATTTATTTTTATACCAGCAGTATCAACTCACAAATTTGTTAAACCTTATTTTTATGTAACTGTGTTATAAAGTTGGATTAAGTCGGGCGATACATTCTGAAAAAGTGACATGATAAAATAAAACTTGAACGATGCATTTTTCATACTTCATTTGGAATACCAAACCCTACCGGTTTCGACACTCTCTTGTCATTTTCAGTACCCTTGTAGTAGAGTGGAGAGAGCGCCTTTGAAAATAACACGTGAGTGTCGAAACCGGTAGGGTTTGGTATTCCAAATGAAGTATGAAAAATGCATCGTTCAAGTTTTATTTTAACTGTATTATTGTTCAATACCATTTTCATTTCAAAACTTAAATTTTACTCATTCAGTGCAATAATAAATATATAGAATAATCGGGCCTTACCCTTCTTTCCTTCGGACGGAAATGAAATCTCAAATGCTCCAATTTGCATTCCGGCAAAAGCACAAGCTTAAGGAGAGGAGAGACGTAGGCGGATGAGATGCGGAGAAGGAAATATGTTCAAGAGGATGAATGGAAGAGATGTGGGAGGAGAGCCTCTTGTCCTCGCGCCAAGGTGAAAGCAAGGTGATTCATGCGAATTCATCCGAGTGTTCCAGCAGAGCACTCCAGCCTCCGTCATCCTGACGCACCGATGGGTGGACGGAGAGAAGACGGCGGGCTTTGGGTCAGGGTCATCCGTGGGCGGAGGAGCATGTGCCCCGGATAAAACCGCGTCACCGCAGGACTGTTGGGCTGGAAGGGGGTTGGTTGGAAAAGGAGGAGATAAGTTTAGGAGAGGCGTTGGTGAAGGATGGAAAGGAAGGAGTTTGTTTAAGGGAAAAATTCAGATGGTTGATTGGCGAGGAATGACGGCTTTTTGTTCCGAAATGGCTCAAGGGGAAGTTGACGTTTGAGAGGAGGCGTGGAATTCCAGTGGAAGAATATGCGTGAAAATATAGACGCTCTACGTGGAAAGACATGCATGTATGACTTATAAACGCGTATTTGCGCGTACAATAAGCATATGTACAGTCTTCAGTGGTTATTTAATCATATAAGTTGACTGTAGCCATCCATCCTTCCCTACTAAACGATAGTTATCAAACACACCTCAGTAGTTATTCTTTAATATTCCTTTTATGTCCTGAAGTAGTCCATTGGCCTTCCTTTTGGGACTACTACTCCTGTATTTCCCTCATATATGTTCCTCAAAATCTATTGTGCCAATGAGTACATCAAATGAATGTGGTTATCCTTTTCTGTGTAATGTTCCATATGGTCTTTTCCCCCATGTACTCATCTGTAAATTTTTTCGTTTATTATTTCGTCCACTAATTTGATCCTGTGCATTCTCCTCCAAAACGGAAGTTAAATGGTTCTAATCTTTTCTGGTCTGCAGTTCGAATGGTCGATGCTTCCGTCCCATATGGTGCCTCTCTCCACACGAATATTTTTACGTACTGCTTCCTTGTTCGTTCTTCTATTTCTATTTGAACATAGTTGCTGAATTTGCATCATGAAATCTTTCGTAATCTTGGGCTCTTCTACGATCGATGTATATTGTACTTCTTTCGTCCCACGTGATGGTACTTCCAATATATGTGAAAGAGTCCACTAGCCCTAAATTCTCAGCTCTTAGCGGTAAGCATATGAACGCTTGTTTTACAGGTATTATAAAGGCATCTTTATCTTTGTCTTTCGTACATTCTTATGCGGTGTTACTTCTAATTATTGGAAAGGTTTCACCAAAACATTAAGTTGAATTATCATTTATTATTGTGAGAGGCCGTGGCAGTTGCTCAGTACACAAAAAATGTTCTAATGCCGAACAGATGCCGAGGTGAAAGAAATGTGATTCATACAAATTCATCCGAATGTTCCAGCAGAGCACTCCAGCCTCCGTCATCCGGACCCACCGATGGGTGGACGGAGAGAAGACGGCGGGCTTTGGGTCACGGTCAGCCGTGGGTGGTGAAGCATGTGCTCGGATAAAACCGCGTCGTTGCAAGACTGTTGGGCTGGAATGGTGTTGGTTGGAAAAGGAGGAGATGAGTTTAGGAGAGGCGTTGAAATTCGGGTGACACGGTGATAACGCTTTATAAGTGATTAATATTTGAAATTTTCCGTTTTATTCATATTATGAAAATATTTATTCAAAGTAAATACTTGACTCTCTGTGAGTTCTATCTAATATATGCGAGAGATATTATAACATAAGTATCATTTAGCTATATAGATAAAATGTTTTTTTTTTGTAGCCCTATGTGCATAGTAAATTATTTTTGGTTTATGTCCATTGTATTGATCTACATAATCTGCTGATATATGATTTTGCATATTCTTTTTCTCGTCTTTTGAACTTGAAATTTTCAATTCGGCTAGAAATATGTCATGCTTTCATGACCTGGTAGCTCTGTTAGCACGGTTATAGCCGAATGTTTGCTTTCACGTCAAGCATGTTTCTGTTAGCAAGTTCGGGGTTTATACAGAGGAAATCCATTACTCTTAGACTGTTTATTTCTTTGTATAAAATTGAAGTTAATGCTACGTCCTCATTTCTTCTGTATTAGCCATTGACTGAGGGCTTTGGAAAACGACCTTGACAATCCAGAATTTTATATCGATGCTATTAAGAGATATCCAGTGAGGTTTTTGTCAGTTGATTCTCCTCGACAAACTCACGACACTCAATTGTGTGAAATTTTCAGTGGAAAAATCATTCGCCTGGACTGGGAATCGAACTCAAATCCCTCGATTTCGCGTCGAGTGCTCTAATCAATTGAGTTAACCAGCCATCCTCCTCCACGGTGAATCTCACGGGGGCTTTAAGGAGCAAGTTTTCCTCAAAGGTACCGTAAAGTTGGGCTTTACCCCGTGGACTGTGGCGCTTAGCGCTCGCATACGGATACCTCTGGCATCATATGTACGGTACCTGCGAGGAAAACTTGCTTCTTAAAGTCCCCATGAGATTCACAGTGGAAGAGGACGCCTGGGTGGCTTAATTGGTTAGAGAACTCGGCGCGAAACGAGGGATCAGAGTTCGATTCCCAGTCCGGGTGAATAATTTTTCCTCTGTGAGCTTCACATAATTGTGTGAACACCAGCGGGTGACTCCGTTGAAGTAACTGCGCGGCAAGTTCCGTGGTTCTTTGAAAATCACGAAACTCAATTTGACATTCAATTTGACCACAGAGTCTGGGAATTGCGTCAATCGAAATTTTCTTCGGCCTCTTGACAATTTCATCGTTCTTTTTTGTTCTCCATGAGTATCCGAAATCCCGTTTGAGCGCGACTGAGAGCGGAGAATTCTCTTTTCCCTTCCGACGGTGTGAAGTCGATTAGACCGCTTTTCTATCCACTCCATCCGGCGTGCACCGTCCCAGGGGATACAGAACTTTGTTCGTCTGGGATCGTTTCCTTTTTTATTCTCCGTTCCATTCCTTCTTCTTCCGTCTCCCGTCCCGACTGCTCTCGTCTCCCAAAAGAAAACCCGATCCTGACGTAAACCTACAGATGGCAAGAGTGCTCCGATATTCATTCTCCTCTATTAAAGTGACACATGCGGCGGGCTATGCATTTTTAAAAATACGCGTACCACCAGAGAAACTGCTTAGAAACAGTTCCGCCAGTTTCACCAGTAATGCTGCATACCATGAATATATATTATGGATTTAGATGTTTGGAATTGTGGCCTAGGCTACGTATTGCCAAAATTTCCTCTTTTAGTTCACCCAGTTCTTGGCGCCACTTTAATTAGAGTCTTTTCAGCTGTTATTGTAAAAAGACGTAGTTAATTGTTGCTAACGTGAGAATGTGGTGAATATTCAATAACAATCGAGGAGATATGAATTATTTGACACTTTGAATAATATCTTGCTATTTTTGTGATCTAAAAGTTACTTTATAAATGGTAGAGAGGAAATATCTATTACAGAAAATGTTTAAGACGTCCTGCTGAAACGTCCATCGTGTGCCGACGACGATGTTTGCCAGTCACTGATTCTAATTTGAACGCATTAAGCCCGTTCGGCTTAAATAAAGAATTTAGAACGCCTTGTTTAAACAGAACTTGCTTTGTACAAGGCTGCAAAACAGGGTATGCGTCTACGAGGACCCAAAATAGGAGACTTGGACAGAAAAATAAGAATCTGTTCGAGGCGGTGGTAAGTGCATTCCTTTTTACCAGCACTGCAATGCTGGTCATTAAGAATACTCATGAAGTCATCTCGCATTATTATTGAATTTCTGTATAGCGATATTCACGAAGTACTAAGAAGTTAATTGTGCATTTGTGTAAATAAATTTGGAGAGGAATTAATATATCTGTAGACCGGACGATGTAAAAAAGTGTATAATTTCGTCCCGCGTGAGTACTACATTGTTCAACCACTGCATTATGATAAATTGTAAGTAAAACCCATGTATATTCAGGGTAAAACGTGTGTTTATATACAAAGTATTGACTGTATTTACATTTGAACTTCCGTCTTTCATCACTAGGCAGCACCACTTTCCAAAAAGTTATTTATTTACGGAATTCTAGAAAACAGTTTTTGGCTGCGAGATAACAATCCATAATATATATTCATGCTGCATACAATGAAATCTTCGACATTACGATATTATATTTTGTTTACCAAAGTTACTCATATTGTTTTCATCAAGAATTAAAACATTCTCTTTAGATGTAATTGTCTACTTTATTCATTGCGTTTTGGCTTTTCAACTTATGAATAATGAGAACAAAATAGCGCTAGTGCTAGTTTGTTAGTCTGACTGGGGCTGTCCTCAAATTTCTAAGCGGTGAGAGTGGAGAGGGTTATCCGGACGAGGTCAGTAAAATCAGGATGCCGTATATAATTTTTCCAAATATTGTTGGAGCAACTTCTTGCATCTGTGTTAAATGTTCTTACAGATAACTATCTTTGAGGTGGTCTGGTGGGAAATCAATTGGAAGTCTCGTTTTCTACATAAGCTATCGCATATGCTAACAAGGGCATCTAATGTTTCTTTTTCAGGGCGTAGTGAGCTGCCTTTGGTTGAAATATTGGTCTGAAAGGCCTTTTTCACTGAAGGTACGGAGCTGGCCAAAGAAAATTTACTCTCAATTGTATATCATTTTGTGACGTGTCAATTTGAAAATCGAGAGAATCTTTAACTTTTCAGCTATTTAATATAAGGATGTGACAAGTCAAAGTTACTTAAAAGCATTCATTCCTGTTTCGTAATGTGGGACTCAGCGTGAATGTGACAAAAGCGGAAAATGGTTTTTGTCTTAAAATAGGGATATCGAATGTAATGCGCAAGGTTTCAACTCAGGACATGAAGTTAATCATTAATTTGTGTAACGTTGTGCGTCGAAATTAAAGTGTTGGTTCGTTGAATTACACATATCCGTGTTAGGTCTTGATGATTGGACCACTTTAAACGCTTGAAAAACTCTTTTATTATCCTTTGCGAGTTATTTGCAAAATTATTTTACACTTAAGAGTTTTATTGGTTTTATTTTGTTACAGAGTACTGTTTCTGTTCTCTTGATGCATGGAAGACGACGAGTTAAAAACTTACTGTCACCGAACTGGGGCAAAAACATCGGAAGTTAACATGAGGGTTAAAGAGGTGTTGCAGCAAGTTAGAGAGTTGTGTTTATAACGTTGAGATCAATGGCTATTTCGCACTGTTTGAATTCTTTAAGAAGAGCACTGTATTTCCCACCATTGAGTGATAAAAAAGTTCTTTGTAATGCCTTGACTGGGTAGTTATTTGGTCAAATCTTGAATTATATCCCGCGTGCCATTGTCTACATTGAAACTTGTACATGGAAGTACGGACTAAACCTTTGTTAAATTTTTGCCGTTTGTCTTGGAAGGTTTACAAGCGTGTCTTCCAAACCCATTTCATCGTTTGTGTGCCTGAGGGTCGGGAAAATCATGAAAGTGAGTCAGAGAGGCGGGGAGTGATACAACGGAGTAAGAATCTTGCCGCATCAATTCATTATTCATTCGCACGTTCTGAATTTTTCCTCGTAAATTTTCTCCTTCCTGCATTATGTATGCGACTCGCCGCACCGCGCCGCCACCGTCGTCTGGAGGGCGATGTTGAGGAGCAAGAGAGGAAGTTGGTTTCCGCCGCCCTTTGGATGAGGAGGAAGCCGAGTTCAGGTGTTTTTCACTGGTTTCGCAGTTTCCACTTTTTCCTTCCCTCTCAATGCCCCCGCAGCATAACTACTTACCCCCTCAGTGCTAACTTCGTTCTCTTCGTCAGTGAGTGAATACGAATGGGAAATTTCCGACTCCGGGACTGAACACCCGGCATTCCTCCTCTGCTACCTCCCCCCCACTCCTCAGCACATCCCCTCATTCCAATGGGCAAATTCCTTCTAAGTCTTATCGGTTACAGTAGGGTTTTATCAAATTGCCAGATTTTGTCGGATGGGCACCAAACTTAGAATTTATCACTTATTTCACATGCTTGACAATACTAGATATGGAGGGAAGCGCTTCGACAACAATTTAAATATATATTAAATACGGTATTATCTTGATTAGGGATGGGTACTTCGTCTGCTTTGGCAGCCATTACAGACGACAGTAGACTATCGAATCAACTAGCGGCTAGGTGACATCTATCAGGCTATCAGTTAATTACACTACTTCTTCACGAGCGAATTTAAACATCCAAACATAAGAAAATGCCATATGTTAGGATATCAAGTTACTGGGCACATGACACTTATCTGCATTGTTTTGCTGATCTTCATGGGAAACCAAGGCCAGGGCAATAAAAATATGTTTTGTTGTGAAAGGATAATTTCATATGAGAATTTTTCCTTCTATTTTAAATTATTTTGCTTCATTTAGGAGGGAATTACTTTATTTATTTAATATTATTGATTGAAATTCAGCCGCTTGTTTATTCGATCGTCTATTGTCGTCTGTCATATAATATATGCATAATTGAATAATGGCTGCATTATTATAATTACATAATGGCTGCATAATTGTCAGCATGGGTTCCGGAAAGGTAGATCATGCGAAACACAGCTCGCGCTCTTTCTTCACGACGTTCTCAAATCTGGTGAATCGAAAAAACAAGTTGACGCACTATTTCTAGACTTTAAGAAAGCTTTCGACACGGTACCTCACAGAAAACTATTATACAAATTACAGTCATGCGGGTTAAACGAACAAGTAGTAAACTGGATACGTGACTTTCTGAGTGATCGTAAGCAAAAAGTAGTTCTTGACGGAATTAGCTCTGATATAGTTAAAGTGACATCAGGTGTCCCGCAAGGAAGCGTTATTGGCCCACTTTTGTTCATTATATATATAAACGACCTTTGCACCCGAATTAGCAGTAAAATACGTTTATTTGCCGACGACGCTGTCATATACCGCGAAATTAGTGATCAATCTGACTTTGAAATTCTGTCATCGGACTTAAACAACGTTCATGCGTGGAGCAAAGAGTGGGGACTAGAACTTAATCTGAGCAAATGCACGGCGGTGCATTTCTTGCGTAGGTCGTCCAACTATCCCCATGTATATGTTGTGGATGGCGTTAGCATAAATGCGACAGATGAAGTGAAATACCTGGGAGTTACGATAACTTCGAACCTATCGTGGGGGACACATATAAGAAATATTTGTGGCAGAGCCCTGAAGAAGTTAGGATTTGTCAAGCGTGTTGTGGGAAGATTATCGGATAATAAAGTGAAAGAGAGGTGCTATTTCGCACTCGTCCGGCCACACCTTGAATATGCAGCGAGCATATGGGATCCGGCGGAGAAAGACCTAGTCCATGAACTTGATAAAATAGAAAGGAAAGCTGCGCGATTCGTGAAAAACTGCTACGGCCGTACAGAAAGCGTTACACAGATTTTGAAAGATTTAGGGTGGGAGCCGCTAGAGACTCGGAGGCTACGCGCTAGGCTTAGATTGCTTGAGCAATTGAGAATGAATATCTTTCAGAGCGACACGGAGAACATCATATTAGAACCACATTATATTTCCAGGTCCGACAGAATCGATAAATTAAGGGAGATATTTTGCCGAACGGATAGGTATGGGAATTCGTTTTTCCCCCGAACAATTAAGGACTTTAATAAATGCTAGGCGGAACTTTGATTTTTTTTTGTTGACGGCTGGTGTCCTAACACCCCCCGCCACACGCCTTTTGAGGCGGCTTGCGGGGTAGTATGTAGATGTAGATGTAGATGTTATGGCTGACGAAGAAAACGGGGTACCCAACCCTAATCAAGATAAGCACCGTATTTATCATATGTCAATTGTCGTTGTAGCGCTCTTGTCCATATCTAGTATTGTTTAGAATGTGATATAAGTGATTAATCCTAAATTTGGTGACAATCCGACAAAATCTGGCGAAACGATATTATCCTACCATAACCGTTTTATCCCTCTGCCGTGCATCGTTTTTATGGGAAATTATTGATCACGACTGCGACTGGAAAGTCTGCTTACCAATTCCATGTCACATATTAGGTTTCATGAATTATAGCTTATCATATTTTTTGAGAACATTTCAAATTAATTAAATATGAAAGGCGGTGGTCTCAGTGGTTATTTCTGCCTCTATGCTATTTGTTTAAATACTCAGAGGTAATGATATTTGATTTACTAACAAAAATTGCTTGGCATGCAGAAATTCAAGATAGTATTTTTAAAAATTGAAAAATAATTGTGTATGCTTTCATAATCTGGAAACGTAGCCAACTGCCTCTCTGAAATTGATGATTTAGTGATGAGCCATTTCATTCTTTAATTGTTGTCTTATCCTGTTTGCTTCGTGAGTCTCCGGAAAGGTGCGCAAGAATCACTCCCTCTTCTTTGTGTTTTTAAAACGGCATAAAAACCGTGTTTACTGTGACTGAAAATGATACTGAATCTGGATCAATTAAAATACGTGAATGATCAAAGGAGAGTGAACTCTGAGTACTCTCAATAGCTACACAGGAGAATGCCACTAGATGGCGGTCATTTTGACCGAGGATAAGAAAATATCCGTAGAGTAACGGAAATAGAAGTGAACGCTTAGTGAGTAAAAGTGTATAAATATGCCAATCGTGCAATGAGAGCGTACGAGTTGGTCAAGTAGGTAGTCTGAAGTTGATGTGAATAAGAAGTTCAGAACGGTCAGCAATGAAATTAGGGAAGTTATAAATGAATTTAAAATTTCTTTTTAGCATGGGTGGTGAAGATTAGAATTGGAAAGCAAATACCATGTATATATATTATGGATAGTTATCTCGTCGCCAAAAACTGTTGTCCAGAATTCCGTAAATAAATAACTTTTTTAAAGTGGTATAGTCTAGTTATGAAAGACGGAAGTTCAAATGTACATACAGTTGACAGATTGTTAATAAACACGTCGTACCTGTTTTACGATAGATATACATGGGTTTTACTTACAATTTATCATAATACAGTGGTTGAACAATGTAGATCTCACGCGGGACGTAATTATACACTTTTGTAATATCGTCCGGTCTACAGATATATTTAACTCCCCTCCAAATTTAATTACAAAAATGTACAATTAACTTCTTAGCATTTCGTGAATATCGCTATACGGAAATTCAATAATAATGCGAGGTGACTTCATGAGTATTCCCAATAGCCAGCATTGCAGTGTAGGTCAAAAGGAATGCACTTACCGCCGCCTCGAACAGATTCTTATTTTTCAGTCCACGTCTCCTATTTTGGGTCCTCGTAGACGCATACCCTGTTTTGCAGCCTTGTACGAAGCAAATTCTGTTTAAACAAGGCATTCTAAATTCTTTATTTAAGCCGAACGGGCTTAATGCGTTCAAATTAGAATCAGTGTCTGGCAAACATCGTCGTCGGCACACGATGGACGTTTCAGCAGGATATCTTACACATTTTCTGTAATAGATATTTCCTTTATAGCATTTACAAAGTAACTTTTAGATCACAAAAATAGCAAGATATTATTCAAAGCATTATCATTCATATCTCCCCGATAGTTATTTAATATTCACCACAGTCTCACGTCAGCAACCATTAACTACGTCTATTTACAATAACAGCTGAAAAGACTCTAATCGAAGTGGCGCCAAGAACTGGGTGAACTTCGAGTGGGAATGAAGGCAACACGTAGCCTAGGCAACAACTCAAAACATCCGAATCCATAATATATATTAATGGCAAAGACAATTGCGTTCAATTTATGTTGCGGAGTTAGGGAATAAGGTGTTTCACTAAGTACACCTATGATAAGTTTCACGAAAATCTGTACATCGAAAAATGTCGCTACTACATTCAGCAAATTAATAAGTTACCCTTTAGAGTGATTTAAGATTAGTTTGAGATGAAATCGGCCATTAATTTAATCAATGCATGAGAATGGGAAGGGCGATAAGTGGTGCACGTTGGTGAATCACTTTTCCTCGCGAAAGATCACTTTCTCTCTCGTCTCTCCCTTGCATCCTCTTTCTCTACTTTCTCTGTTCTGCTCCTCCTTCCCCTCTTGTCTGTGTGTTTTTCTTCCTCCTCCGTTTCCACATCTATCTCCTCGATCGAATTCCATCTCCGTACCCTCGTGAAGACGGAGACATATTATCGACAGTTCCTTTGCTCAATCAGTTCAGTTGTTGAAACTATTGTGGATTTTCAGAAGGATGCGCATTAAAACGAGTAATCAACTGTCTATAGTTTGAGGATTGGTGATTTGTTTTTTAGTCTTTGACTGACCACTGCCACAATATTTTACTTGACCAATCTACCCGGAATCCGTTGGATATGTTGACTTAAGTTGACGTACAAATGTTTGGTGAAACTGCGGATGTTGCCACGAGTAAAACCAGATAGATCTGGGGTGAAATGATTGTTGGGCACAAAATCGACTGTTGTTGATACCTACCGTGTCTGCAAGACAAGCTTCCTTATCAATAATCGGAGTTAGTTGACGATCATATGGCGTAAAAGATTATCCAACGAGTTGATATGAACAAAAAACATTTGAAAGTTATTCTATTTTTCAAAAATTTTTCTAAATAAATAAACAGGTAAACATAATGGACCTGATCAGTGAGCCGGTCAAGAAGAAATTAGAAAGGTAATCGTTCGGTCTACTCAGGAATTAATTGGATTTTTGGGGAGGCGACCGACAGCTAAGGTCATTTGCGCCATAGAGGATAGGTAAGGGAGGAAGGGTGGATAGAAACCCGGCGTCAGCATTAGCCTGCTCTCAGCGAAAGGCGCCAAGGGGACCACGGTTTAACGTCTCATCCGACAGACGGATTATTGTACTTGAAATGCCCCCCACAAGACACTCAAGTTGAGATCGGGTTTCCTCTGAAAAACATCCACCTCTGCAGGGATTTGAACCCAGGCCGTCCGTATGGTTAGCCAGTACTCTGGCCTTCACACCAACCCGATCCCCCGGCGTACTCAGTGCATTGATTTAATTGTTACTTTGTACTGTCCGTTAGTCATTTCATATATGGGCAAATTTATGTGTTGGCAACCGTAGATGATGGTTCGCCGGCATCGTCAGTTCATTTACAACCCCCTATTCCATGGTCTAGCTCAATGGCCTCTCAACGACCCCTCTCATTAGGCGACGTTTTCTCTCTCCCAATTCATTTTCCCTCATCACGCTTTCCCTCCCCCTCCTGATCCTGTCACCAGCGATCTCTTTTGTTCGCAACTCTTTCTTAATCATCTACTTCCTCTCCCTCTCTCTCTCTCTCCCTCCCTGTTTCTCACTCTCCATCCCATTGTCTTCCAGGACTAACTCACTGTGTTCAACTCCTTCTCGTGCCGTTTAATCTCGGCGATTCACTCCTCCTGCGTGCATCTCCATCGTTATCGCTTCCGAATCAATCCATTTCGCTCAACTGTAATTCGGCTCACGGATGGAATTGTCTCAGTGGAGGAGTTTCACCGGCCATCTTCCCATCATTTCCGTCGTCCATTGAGTGGAACTACACTCAGTGAACACGGAGGGAAGTAGAAGGATGGCGTTATCTCACAGTCGAAAGAATGAAGAATCATTCCGCTCCGAATTTCTGGCACAGCATTCTAGATTCTACATCTACATAACACCCCGCGAGCCGCCGCATGGGCACGTGGCAGGGCATGTTATGTCACCAGCCGTGAAAAGGAGTAAGTTTTTTGGAGATGAAATGGTGACATGAATTATAGGAATGAATTTAGTGAGCTTAATTTTTATTGTGATCTCTTATTGTTCGCGGAAAGAACCAGTTCTTGTACCTATCTGTTCGGCAGTGTATCTCTCTTATTTTTTCGCGTCTGTCAGACCTAGAAATGTAGTCAGGAGTCATAATAATATTCTCTGTATCACTTCCGAATTTATCAAGCAACCTAAGCCCAGCGTGTGGCCTCCGAGTCAGTAGGGGCTCCCACCTTAATCCCTCTAAAAGTTTTGAGACACTATATGTACGCTCGTAGCAGTTTTTGACGAAACGCACTGCTTTCTTTTGTATTTATTATTTTTTTTGTTTAAATCTCTTTGACCATACTCCAAAATGCTCGCGGCGTATTCGAGGTGTGGCCTAACCAGAGCGAAGTAGCACCTCTCTTTGACTTTTTCATCTGAGTAACGTATCTCTTAAGCTCCAATCTATCTCACAGAATTAGAATCATTGGAAGTTAAATGTACAAATTGTTTAAGAAACCCTAACAGCTGAGTTTATTGCATTTACAAATTTTTTCTAGTGAAATACTTGCACAGTCTTATTCGCCATCTACGTTCAATATTTCAGGATCGGAACATACGTTTCTTTTCAACGCGAGAGGGAATTTTATTTTAAGAATTTTGTCGAATGGAAATATACAGTGCAACTGTCATTAAGAAATAAAGTAAAAACCTGTATGTGACACTTTGGTTTGGATATCGATGGTAATCATGACTTTGGTTTGACACCTTGGTGAGGTGACTAACGTTTAAAAACAAAGAGATGTAACTTAGAATTGCTGAAAAATGTTTTGACAAATGGGAAACAGATGGAACATGTGTCAAAGCGCAGGTCTTAATTCGCCTGAATGTTACTTTAAGATTCGCTTTCAGGGAACTTGACCAATGAAAATAACCTTTCAAAGATCACAGTTTATTTTTGAGAAGCGATTGCTTTGAACTAAGTGGTCGCAGGCGGTCCTTCTTCGGCCGAGTCTGTTGAGCGGGATAGCCGTCTGCCGTCGAGCCGACTCCTGGCTGCTTATTATATTACTAGGGTTAGAATGTTAGTTAATATGGCGGATTAACTAACTCGCATTTACACGGCTTTATTTAACCCTTGTTAACTTGCTGGCGGCCTCTGGTAGAGAGTCAAGAAAGTGATGTAGCCCACAGTACAACAACAACATCGCAAGTCGCCTTTCATTTGTTTCCTGGCTCTGTTCAGCTTTATTTACGGAACTTGTATGGGTGAGATAAAGGATTAAATATGAAAATTTTTTGCACGGTTAGACTTCTCATTCATTAGTATTTAATAGTACACTAATCATTTCATGTTGAAACATCCCTTTATGCTTCGAAAGTTGAATATGGAGAGAGTAAATTTCCGTAATGGAACGACGACTCACTATGCTATACTTTACCATGAAGATACCCCAAGAATATTACGTTCTTATATCGTTTGCACTTTATTATGATATTTAAAAAACAATTTAAGATGATGTGTTGGCATTAATTATTTGTAAATAACTTCCATTCCGAGTCCTTTCCTCAATATATGCAGCGGAATGAACGACTTTTTCAGACAAGTTCTGTCCATGACCCGATCTCGATTGCGCTTTTAAGGTTAAATTTGAGCTAAATATACGGTTCATCATTCACTAATGCATTGAAATACATCAAGCAACGTGGAAAGGATACTCGGATACGAAATATGACAAAAGAAACTCGCTTAATACATCGTACGATTCAAGTAAAAGCTGCAAGCGGACTGGATCACTTAACTACTATTAATCCAATTCAAAATATCGAGGATAGGTCAGTGTTAGTTAATAAAAAAATCATCCTTTGCCAATATTTTGAATTGAATTTATAAAGCAAGAGGTCGATAGAAGAATA
This sequence comes from Ceriagrion tenellum, assembly GCA_963169105.1. Classification (NCBI taxonomy): domain Eukaryota; kingdom Metazoa; phylum Arthropoda; class Insecta; order Odonata; family Coenagrionidae; genus Ceriagrion; species Ceriagrion tenellum. The sequence goes on along the minus strand of OY720632.1, from coordinate 7,651,541 downwards.
CTGTATTAGCATAGAGTAGGTACATATAGAGTGGCAAAGAGATAGGTAGATTCGGATTTGAGTTTTTAAATAATACTTTGACCGATAAATGGATCAGGTGTATCGAAGTTACACGACAAGCAATAACATATCAGCTTTGGCACACGGCCTCTTCATTTAGTGTCGCATAACTCACATGATGTTCTTATGGTGATTTCGGTGCCTGGGTATTTACTAATTGACCCATAGCAACGAAAACAAATGTTATTGAATCGTAGATACCAAATTAAACATATATTTTAATTTGTATTAGTGAGCATCGTCTATAATGAATCGAATTGTCGTTAATATGATAAGACACACGATTGCCAAACACGGAGTCAACTGTTTACCGATGTATCATAGCAACGACAAAACAATTGATACTCAATTAAAAGCACAAAACAGCTATGGTAAATCCACCTCTGTATGTCGATGCAAAATCACCGAGTACCACTAGCGCCTCCAAGTGGCCTTCTCCGTAAGTCAAAATTCTTCCCTCCCTAAGGTGGTGGCACCTGAAAAATTCTTCCCAAAGCTCGCAATAATTAATGTCCAGTTTTTATCATTGCTTTGCCACTCTATATATACTTAGTCTATGGTATTAACTGCTTTTCTAACTAACCTGCGTTTACACGCGTTAAAAATGATGGCAACCAGCGCCAACCCTAGTAACTCTAGCGTGGATAAATAGTTGACTAGGGATAGCGCCAACCTGCGTTCACACGGCGAACTTTTACTAGGTTTAAGAGGTAACCTGGTTAAAAGCTAGTAATTTAAGCAGGGAATTAGTGACTCTGCGCTGGCAGAGCCGCATAGTGTGGTAAGACATGGCGGAAGTATGAACGACCCAATAACATGGTTCTTTGAAAGTGATTTGGAGAAAGCTGAAGAAGACGGAAACGATACAAGATCAATGGAAGAGAGATGGCTTGCGATCCAAAAAGGAGTCCATGGAGCGGTGGAAGAGAAAGTTGTAAGGGGAAAACTAGTGAATCGGAAGCCATGGATTGCAAAAATTTGATGAAATGAAAATGCAGATAAACTCAAAAAGATGTGAGTAAATTAAGTCTCTATGTATGACAGTCAAACCTGGCTCGTTGCGAAATAAAATCCTCCCGGTACTACAATGCAGCGCAATTTGCCCATAAATATTTTATGGATATACTGCAGGACGATTTTGGAAATAATTTCCATTTTACATTTTTCTTGAGGAATCATTACACTGCTGTGGCTAATGCCTCACAGCTATCTATATGTATTGCATGTTCACTGCACAACTATTTCATTTGATATAATGACGGAACACTTTCATGGCTTCATTATTTTTCTCCGATAACTTAACGCGCCTACGATACTTGTACGCATACCCTGTACCATAACACTTGCTTCCTGAAAAATATTTTTTGATGCGACAGTATTTTTCCTGAAAAATTTAATCAAAGGCTGAATTTATACCAACTTTTAACTTAAACCACGACTTTTACTTTGCCAGTGTTTTTTAAAGACGTTAACTAATTCGTTCGATTTGGACTCTGAATCAGACATTTGCTTACATTTGCATGAGATTGGTTACACATGTCATATTTTCCATAGGAGCTACTGTCATTTAGTGCGATTTTTACATAAATTCTAGATGCTTTTCTTGCGCCCGAACACCAGGAGTACTTCATATTGGATATTTGGGGAGGCGACCGACGGCTAAGGTCATTTGCGCCATAGGTAAGGGAGGAAGGGTGGATAGAAACCCGGCGTCGGCATTAGCCTGCTCTCAACGAAAGGTGCCAAGGGGACCACGGTTTAACGTCTCATCCGGCAGACAGAGTACTGTACTTGAAGTGCCCTCCACAAGACGCTCAAGTAGGGATCGGGTTTCCTCTGAAAAACATCCACCTCTGCAGGGATTTGAACCTAGGCCATCCGTATGGTCAGCCAGTACTCTAGCCACCAAACCAACCCGATCCCCAAGTACTTCGGGTTCAGTTAGATCTTCTCTTATATTTGACAATCGATCAAATTGATTTATTCGACCAAACTCTTTCATAATTCCAATGCTTCCGAGGATTACCAAATTAACACATCAAATTTGAATAATTATCACCTTTCCCCTACCACATATATGCGTTACTCGTTTTCATAAATAGCGACCAAAAATTAAAAAGTCTTATTTCATTCACCTTTAGTTATTTAGATTGTGGTTTGTAAAGCAAATAGGATCACTCAAAACATTAATTTGATGCAGAAATAATACTTCACCTCATATCTAGCCAAGAAAGAATGTAGGTTTTCACAAAATAAAACGGAAGCAATGCCAGTATCGAACTTGGGAATGGAAGTGTTTAGAGCTAGTAATGAATAAATGCTCATCCATGTGTGGGATTCCTTTCGGGAAATGCTGCGTTGTCCTGATCATTTTTTCTCGACGTTTCACTCCTCCTGGGATTTCCCACCTGGGACTTCACTCTTGACGTTTCATTGGGAGCGTTTTCAAGAAAAAACGCTCCCAGTAGGAGGAGTGAAACGTCGAGAAAAAATGATCAGGACAACGCAAAATTTCCCAAAAGGAATTTATACATCGATAAAAGAAGCTGCAAAACCCTTAAAGCGAAAAAAAATGCTCATCCATGTTTAGCTTTATCATACGTTGTAGGTAGATTTCCAATGAAAATGGTCCAATATTTGCCCATAAGGGTATGGAGTTAGTGCGAGTAATCCTATTCTAGAGGACGAGGAGTGAATCATCAAGCGAGTGAAAGTACCATCCGTATGCTATATTCATCATATTTGGTGGGCAAAATGAATCCAATCAAGAGTAGAAAGTTTGTGCCCTTACTTTGGAATGATATCTGAAACATTCATTCTCATCGAAGAGTTGATGGAACTCTTGAGTTCCCGTCCAGTTCGACAAATTGATAGAGGAGGTGCCACTGCAGGAGTCAAGGTTTTAATGCTTCCAAACTTAGGCTTTAAATATGGTCATTAAAACTTTTGAAACGCAATCCAGTTGCTATTATATAGGTACCTTCAACCGCAGTAGTAATGAAATTTCAAAACTCGAAATATATAGAACATCAAACTATTTACTTCAATGAGGAAATTGAGCGAAAATGATCCAATGATCGCACTCAATAAACCTGGTTATTGCTGCCCTTACAGCATCATTTAGTCAGTGTTCCCATTTCATCATGTACTCCAGGGAATTTCCACTGCCCGAAGATAAATAGTAACCTTTGATTAGATGAGGAGGTAAAATAAATTGCATCCATTATTTTTTTTACTACTCAGACTGCTTTTAACTCATTTTGAGCGCTAACAGTTATCACTGACGGACTTCTACATGCATAAGTTTCTTATACAGGTATTAAAATATGGTTTATGTGCGATAAAACGGAAAATAGAGCGTACAGGTTTATCTTGAATCATGGGGTCTTCAGTTCGAACAATGGGATTCTATTTTTCTCATCCGTCAAAAAACAACTTTCATTTCGATAGATCGAAGCTGGAATGAAAACTTATAGTAATGGTTGAGTAAAGTAAAGAAAAATGGATATGACAAATGGAGGTTGTTGTGCAAACACTGCAAGCAATAAATTAACAAGTATTTTTGAAAATCAACATTAGACAAGATACAGGTGTGGAAATATCCATTGCTAACACGTAGCATGTTGGATGAAATGGTAAATTTTCTAAATTTATACGGCATTAGACTTGTTCATTTTCTATCACAGATGTTCTGCTACACTACATACGTTACGAAGTTCATCTAACAACTGCCTAGTGGCATCAAAGTCATGGAGACCTGAATTTGTCAACATAAAGCGTTGAATAGGAAATACGTCCTATTTGCCTAATAATGCCGGCCATTTTATCATGAGAACTTCTTTTTCAAAATTAAACTTTTGGTTGCAAAAATAACACAACGCTATTTACCTATTTTTATAAACCGAATTCGCAAAATTCCAATCCGTTAAGAACAGAGTACACTTTTCCACTTGAAATCGGAAAGATACGCAATAACCTCCGGGCCGTGTTGAATAATTTTTTTCCCTCCGTTCCATTGAACGAGGCCTCATCCCCCTTCCACCCTCCTTGGGGCCTAATCCTCGCGATCCCCTTTAAATCCCTTTAATCTTTAACCCCACGTCATTCAGACACATCTGTTTCCATTCCTGAGGCCTTTCTATCCAGTTATCTCATTCGTCTCTCTGTTCAACCTTTCCGTTTAATCTTTAACGTTTCGCTATGGGTGCATAATAATTTATTCATCGATCATATATTGCCCTTTATAATGGCCAGTTTTACCGTATACATTCACATGGAAACCCTCAAGCATGTTTTAGATGATGAAAAACGTACCATCTACATCTACATAATACCCTGAGAGCCGCCGCTGGGCGTGTGGCAAGGGGTGTTAGGTCACCAGCCGTGTAAAGATTTAAGTTTTTGGGAGATGAAGTGATCGCATAGGAGTGTATTTAGCGGAGCTCAATTTTTATTGTGGTCGCTTATTGTGTGCGGAAGGAACGAGTTTTTGAACCCATCTGTTCGGCAGTGTATCTCTCTTATTTTATCGCATCCGTCAGACCTAGAGATGTAGTGAGGAGTCGTGATAATATTCTCTATGTGGCTCTGAAAAATATCAGTTCTAAATTTATCAAGCAAGCTAAGCCTAGCGTGTAGCCTCCGAGTCTCTAGGGGCTCCCACCTTAAACCCTATAAAAGTTGTGAGACACGAAATGTACGCTCGTGGCAGTTTTTAACGAAGCGTGCTGCTTTTCTTTGTACTTTGTAAATTATTTTGGTTAAATCGTTATGACCAGGGTCCCGAATGCTCGCAGCGTATTCGAGATGTTGCCTAACCAGAGCGAAGTAGCATCTCTCTTTCGCTTATTCATCCGAGGACCTTCCTATTATACGTTTAACAAAACCTAGTTTCTATAATGCTGCGCCACATATGTTCTGTTTGTGTAATACCCATGATATATCAGAAGTTTAGGTAATTCCAAGATACCTAGAGATTACCAGCGTCATTAGGCCGTTTCCGAATGCTATGCTTTTCATTAGAGGCGAAAAGACCTCAAAGCTAAAAGGAAGGATTAAAGAAAGTTCTTTTCCGACCGATACCACGAGGTACACAAAAGAGGAGACTAAACATGGCGAATTGAAGGAGTAGGAGGAGAGGGTCCATTGATGTGCAAAACGAACAAATCGTCTCCCTCCCAGTAAATTTTTTTGGTTAAATATTTATGACCAGGGCCCCAAATGCTCGTAGCGTATTCGAGATGTTGCCTAACCAGAGCGAAGTAGCATCTCTCTTTCACTAATTCATCCGAGGACCTTCCTATTATACATTTAACAAAACCTAGTTTCTTTAATGCTGCGCCACTTATGTTCTGTATGTGTAATCCACACGATATATCAGAAGTTAAGGTAATTTCAAGATATTTTACTGTATAAGAAGATTTTATGTTTACTCCACCCATAGGAATGGAATAGGTATGGAATTTTTGTGATGACTTATCAGGAAGTGAACTGTGGTGCATTTCCTGATATTTAATTCTAACCCCCACTCCTGGCACTGTGATAATGTATCAGTGTTAAGGATCACTTTTCATAAACTTTGGAAGTAATAAGATTAATATCTGATCAATTTTTGTGTCTTGTGTAGTGCTATATTCAGTACCTGGTTTGATTAATTCAGCCATGAGATTACTTATAGAGTTTCTTTATAAATAAGTAATATCATATTCGCCTAGTGCCTCACAATTCCACCCTCATCACAAAAAGTTACCTCATTTCCTATCCTGCATCCTAATTCTAAATTTTCCTTCGAATATCCGATGCTTTTATCTTCTGCTTGTCTTAAGTATAGACTCTTGTATCGGCTGGAAATATTTTCTTAAGTATAGTATTACATGTATGTTCATACCTTAATTTTAGTTCTTCATGCGTTGGAGTTGATATACTACAATACATTCAAGAGAAATTTTGCAAGGAACTTTGAAGGCTACAAACTTAAATGTATTTGGTCAGTAAACCAACTGCAACAAGATAAGCCATAAAGTAAATAAAAAAAATGAATGGGTATTTTTAAAATAAATAAAAAGCTCTCAGGTGAATTGTGTCGTTGCAAATACTCATGGAGAGTCACCATTTAATTTATTTGAAAAAATGAAAGTCTAAATTCTAATTTACGAACATTAATTTATATATATGATTGACCGCTTATGCTCTCCCTGTATTTTACCATTTGTTCACCACTGTCCTCATTAAAATTCATAAGGTGTCTGCTCTAATGATTGTGTTCGCTCGTTGAATTCGAGGGTCCCTGTCTCATCGATATTTCAAGGTGGGATTGCTCCCTCGAATTGAGGTCCGCCCTGGTTTTACCCCTGGCTTCCTCGTTCGAAGCGGCGACCGCCCGCGTATTCCCCCATCTGTCGCTTAAGGTCAGAGTTCACAGCGCG